>JAOSBP010000204.1:28015014-28053856 GCA_027563825.1 Erythroxylum mucronatum
TATCTAATAAAAATAATAGTTTATAAATATATAATAAAGATCGAGTCAACTTATTAATTATAATGTAATTAATATATCAATTATATATAAATAAAAATTAATTAAAAAATAAAAAAATATGGACTAATTAGTCAATAGCATTAAATATTAATTAAATTAATTTTTTCAAAAAATATTATTTAATTAATATTTTTATTTATTTTATTATATAAAGAATGCACTCTCTTCTATTTACATGAAGATTATATTTATTATTATATCTATATATAATAATAATAATAAATTTAACAAGTAATAATAATAATAAAATTATATATATATATATATATTATTATAAGCAAAACAAAGTCACCCTCGTGCAAAAGCATGAGGGTGAATTTTAATATATATATATTTATAGCAAAACACCCTCGTGCATTTGCACGAGGTTGAATTTTAATATATATATATTGACTTCTCATATATATATATATATATATATATATATATATATGCATATAACATATTATATTATAAGAATACTGGTGATTTCTTAATTTATTATTTTTTTGTATATATATATCTAATAAAAAAATAGTTTATAAATATATAATAAAGATGAGTCAACTTATTAATTATAATGTAATTAATATATTAATTATATATAAATAAAAATTAATTTTAAAATAAAAAATATAAGGACTAATTAGTCAATAACATTAAATATTAATTAATTATTATATATATATATAATGGTTATATAAATATATATTTATATGTTATTTAAAAATATATATTAGTATTAACATGATAATCCCCTTTTCCTTTTTTATTTTATTATTATAATCAGTAGAGACTGTTTTTTTAAGGACTATATATAAGGACTATTTTTGGAGTTCTTGATCAAAAGATATGAGAATTTAGAAGTTTAGATATTGGTGAAGAATAAGAAGTGGAAAAGCACCGTAGTGCACAAGCACTACGGCGGCTTTGAAGGTTAGCAGAAAAGCACCGTAGTGCACAAGAACTACGGCGACTTTGAGGGTTAGCAGAAAAGCACCGTAGTGCACAAGCACTACGGCGACTTTGAAGGTTTGCCCAAAAAGCACCGTAGTGCACAAGCACTACGGCGACTTTGAGGGTTAGCAGAAAAGCACCGTAGTGCACAAGCACTACGGTGACATTGAAGTTTTGAGAGGTTGACGAGCATTCGATAGTCTTTTGGCCGTAATTTTTTCGTCCGACATCCGATTGATTCGATTTTTGAAGCGTTGGATTCCTAAGAATTGCCTACTATTTTTTTATATAATTTTAGAATTCCCTACTGTTGAGTCACCATTTTTTACGATTATTATAATTTTTCTTCTTCATAATAAATTGAAATAAAAAATGCTTAAGCCAATGTCCCTTGCCAGAATGTGCTACTGTTAAAAATTATTCACGATTTTATTACGATTAGTAATTTTGTTAATTATAATAAATAGGACAAAATTATGCTTATTTTTTGTCATTCGTTATCAACATATTTAATTTTTAGAGGATTTCAAGAATTTTTATTAGAAATTATATTATAATTTATAATAAAATTGTTGTCTTTCTTTAATCATTCTTATTATTTTAATTGTTTTCACATATGATAATTCTAATTTCGTTATAATTTGTTATTTTACAAATTACTGCCACAATTATTATAAGTTGTGCTAAATTTATATTTGTTATTATTTCTCACAATTATATTATTTTTAAAATTTATTATGGTTCTTTAATTATTGTAATTAATTTAACTTTTTAAATTGAGCTTTAATTATTAATTCTCCACTTACTATCATTCTTCTTATTAATAAATATGTTTTTATTAATGCTATTAAATAATTTAATTTAATTCTGAATTTTTATTAGTTTTATCCTTCGTAACAATAACGAATTGATAAAGTTATGACTAATAATAAGCAAATTCTTTTCAAATTATACATTTATTAATCATAACTAATATTCTTATTAATATTGTAACAATCCGTGCAAAGCACGGGGTTCAGAACTAGTTTTAATTATATGTTAACCTAAACCATTGCATATGTTTCGGGATAATAATTAGAGTGCTCTCGGGTCAAGTCAGGCTTGGGTTAGCTTGGATTGAGGTTAGGCTTGCACCCAAGCTATCTAGACCCTATTAGAGGTTCGATAATTATTGTGGCCAGACACACCGTATTGTCACATTGCAATTTGCATACCTAAAATGTATGCATTAATCTTGAACTTCTTTCATTAAAAGAAGTCTTTGAAAAATGCGAAACTTGATTCTGCTTCATTCTCAATTAATCTTTAAATGATTGTCCTAGTAATAACAATGGAAAAGAAAAACAAATTTGCTTTGGAAAGCTTTTGATCTTTCGATATGATAACGTCCCGTCTCAGGATTGACTGATGTAAAGCACAGGTACAAGTCCAGCCATTTTTCCATCTCTTCCAGGTCGTTTCTTCTTGACCTGCCATAACATGTTCAGATTAAGCGATTAGCCACCTACACGAAGTCCTAACGGCAAAACCTGAAAATCTCTCTAGGTTCTAGCTTGGCAGTCTTTGGGTTTGGATATGCTCGGTGGCAAAGAAAGAATAGTAAGTGGAATAAGAGAGAAAAACTGAAAGAATATGCAATGTGTGGGTTGTCAGCTTAGTTTTAAATTGCCATCTGGGATTCTAGCTACGATCATAATCGTATGAAGGATTGTAGAATGAAGAGGATAGGTTAGATGTAAATGTAACAAATCAGGGTAATAGAAAATGAAAGAGAGTGTGTTGTCAGGATGTGTTTTGAGATATGTTTTGAGGCATGAAATATTAAAAACCAAAGTATGCTCCAACCATTTCAGAAAACTTACATAGAACCATCCATCAACTTCATACTCGATTTCGAGCTCTTCACCTGCTGTTAAGTTAAGCTGCAAGTAGGAAAACTGTATTTTAAGCAATATCTGGAATCAAGTGTAAATAATTCTAAGATCTTATTTCTTTAGATAAAGGATCGGGAATTCATATAGTCTGACCCGAATTGTGAAACTTACCTCATCATCGCCACCGGCAGTGAAGTCATATAGTGCTGATCCGAATTGTGGAGTCGCAGAAGAAACAGGTTCCTCATCCTGAAACTCATAGGTCGGAGGTTCATAATTCTGACGGCCAGCCAAGGGGTTCTCAAATGACTCGTATCTTTGCAAGACAGCTGATTCGTAGGATGGAGGCTCTTCCCTTGGCTGAAAATGATTCAACATCAGCTCATGTGCAAGATAAGTAACTGTAAGAAACTAAGGTATGACAGGAATTATGCAGCTCTTAATTATACATGTGAATTATAAGGTACGGATTTTACCGGTGTTTGAGACTTTCCATGATCCTTTTTCTGTGAACTGAACAATGAAGGGTAGTTCATTCCTCCATAGTGGAAAGACATTGAAGTATCAGCTGATCCTGTTGAGTCTGGGGAAGATGAGCCAGATGACCTCACATCATCTTCCTGCAAATCCAACCAACTGCATTAGTTTAGAAGCTCACGACCACCCTAAAATGGAAGAAAACAAAGAGTTATCTGCAACAGTTGTACCTCTAATTCGGATGGCTCTAAAAGGGTCTTGGCCCACATATCATCATACCCAACTGAAGGTCTGGCAAAGATGTTCTCTTCTTCCACATCAGGAGCATCAGTTCCATTTCCAGCAATAAATTCGTTGACCTGGCATGGAAACACAAAACAACTTAATGATCATTAATCATGGATTTCATTATCACAATAAATGATATAGATCTTTTATTTGATAAGAATATCATTATGTGAAAAGTGAAGGAATATTCTTACCCTGTTCATTGCAGGAGCATTGCTCTCTAGCAACCCATCGTCCCCAAGGTTTGCTGCCCAGGCATTAACCAGATCATCGTCCAGGGTATCAGGCTCAATAGGTGCTGGTTTAGACTCATAAATGAGTTCAGAAATTCCAGTGGCGAAAGCTGGATCATTAAATCCAGTTGATGCGTTTATGTTGTGCTTTGTGCGGTAGTTGTCAATAAGTTTAGCACTGCCAAGTATATTTCATAGTACAATAATACGACAGGAGAACTGAAAAATAGTTTGAACATATCATATAACTCAACCACAGCTGCTAAACAATCTTTTATTCTTACCTTATTGGCCCCAAAGGAAGATACTTCGCTCTTGGAATGTAACAGAACAGCGAAACAAGATCTAGCAACTTCTCATGCGTTTCGTAAAGTTTCTTCAGCTCTTCGTCAGTCCATTCCTTACCTGCATTATCATGATAGCGAATGTCCCTGCATAATGACAATATTTACTGAAACCCAGGAAAAGGAAACTGTAACTTCCACAGAAAACAGATTCAGGCACTTACTTGATCAGTTCATCTTGGGCTGTGTACATTTCATCCAACACCATTATCATTGGACTGATTAAAACTCCAAGGCCAGTACCACTAGCTCCTTGATCTTCCCCATTACTAAAATGCAATTCTGATAATTGGGACTGTTCTCCACCAAGTGCCAAAGCATTTAACAACTCATAGATTTGTAGCCTAAAGGGCTCACCAGATCTAATGGCCATGGTCGTTAGGGCTTGCGCAGCAACAATGCGGACCTATAATGAGACTCAAACAAAGGAGAGAACGAAAATAAATAATGACCAACAATAACAGGAATACTTTTCGTATCACGGTATGGAGTTAAACTTCAGTTACTAAAGCTTTCAGTCTTATATAGTTGAGAAGATCAATTTGAAGATTTTCTACTAAATTAGAGACTGGTATGTAAGAATCTAGTTCACATAGACAATGGTCAAACTCCATCTGATAATAAACTGCTGCTGCATAACAAGTTATGGAGGCAAGTCACCTTTTTAAGTGTGAAATATTTTAGTACTCAACCTGGTTCGAATCAAACCGAACTCAAATTTTTATGAAAATCTAATCAAATTAAAGTTTGAGCTTGTTTTTCTAAGGTGCAACCGGATTTAAGATCAAGTTCAAACTTATGAATTAAATTCGAACTCAAGTTTGGACCTTGTAAGGCAAAAGTCCGACTTGACCTATTGCCTGTTGCCTTAGCTGAGACGTGGAAGTTGGAAAGTATATTGATGGAACAAACTGTACAAATACGTATCACATGAAAAAGTTGAATGAGCAGTTTGGAATTTCTTTACATTTTGTTTTCATACTTATTCAAGCCAATGCAAAAGGTGTTTTAGATGGAAAATAATACCTCCCAGCTCCCACTAAATGCACACCTTTGAAGTCGAGTCAATGCACTAGCCAGAGTGGGGTTACGGGAGTTGGCAGCAGCAACCATTTTATCTGGATCTAACAGCATCAGTGCAGTACCAGGAGGGGTTGAAGATTCCCAGGCATATTCATTAGCAGCATAATTTGCATTTTCTCCAAGGAACCATACCTGTATGTTCATCCTTTAAAGATATTAAAATTTGGGTTTAACTAATGCAAAACTACTCTCTGTTGCATTTCTTGAACCAACTATAGAGTTTCTATGAAGAATAAGTGTAATATGTGCAAGATTCTTACTGCTGCTTGGACTAATCGCTGCAATGCCAGAGCTGACTTTGGATCAGATGCAGAAACCCTATCTACTGACGTAAGTCCTAGCACTGATCCAGGCTGTGGAGGTGGTAGATCAAGAACTATAGTGACTGCTTCTAAAGCTGTGTGTTTTCCTTCAGGACCGGCTCCAATAAGGCATGTCTACAAACAAAAGTCCATCGACTTAATCAGCATTATCTATTGTAATCAGTTTCTACGTCTAATTGATTTTGCTTTTCAAAATCAGACAATTAATGAATCTAATCTAAAGTTAAAGCATACTTTCCAGAGTAGTTGTAAAACGTCAGCATCAATCTTTCCTGGGACTTTTGTAGCAAAGATCCTTGCGATTTCAAGCAGAGTAACAGCCATACCTGGAGTAGCCTGGGGAATAAATAAACGACAGAACTACAATTCACAACTTTGCCTAAACATCACAAAAATAAAATGAAGTCTCTTTGAAAATCATAACTAGGTTGGAATAAGCTTCAATGAATCCGAGTTCAGTTTTTTAATACTTAAATTCGTGTCAAATTGTATTTCGATAGTATGGTTCTGTTTTCCGCCGTTATTTCCTGATAAAATTATAATCTTAAAAGTGTGAATTTCAGTCCAATTACAAGCACTTGAGACTTGATTGAATTTGATACGAAGTTGGCTTGCACTTATAAGATGAATTCCATACCTTAAAACGAGCATGTAACGTAAGTAAAACATCATTTACTATTGTTGCTGGCCAAGCAGGATCAGAAAGCTCTGATGCAATAATGGTTTTTAGTTCTTCAAACGATTCATGTGGGCTTTGCATCCATATTAGTGCCTTGATTACCATTGCTCGAACATAAGCACACTCGCATGCTGCAGTTGTCCGTACTACCTCCATTAAAGAAGCTAGCAAGTTCGGGACTGTATCGTAGGCAACTGTTACACTAGATTTTGCAGCTTTTCCAGCACCTAAACATGCACAGAGAGGAGGGAAAAAGGGAAGAAGATTGCATTAAGGTAAGCATCACTAAAGGGAAACTTCACATATCGCTTATAAACTATGTACATAAACTACAGAATGCTGATACTCAAGGGCATTCCACGGCATGGTTACGTTGGAAAGGGAATTTCTGTAAACACGAGGAGAAATGATCATATAAAAAATCAAACTCCTTTATAGTTAAGGTTGGAACGGAGAAGACACTGAAAATGAAGCTAAAGAGAAGTGACATTAAGTTCCCAAGGCCTGACCATATAAATCGTTAAAGAATCAAGAAAAGAAAATAAGGGAGACAGAAGAAGATCAATACAAAAATTACCTGGTGCATATGGGTTTTCACTAAAATCTGAATCATCTGTAGAAACATTAACCTCTTCATCAATGTCGTCATAGCCCAAAGAAAAAGCAGCAGCACGACTTCTTCCCATCTCCTGAACAACTCTTGCTGCAGCATGAAGCCCTGGCCTTGAGAAACTACGGAAAGAACTCTCCAACCTATTCAATCAAAGTAATAGAAGGAAAAAGAAAAAAAGGCATAACTCTAACCAATGTTTGATCGAGTTTATAAACCAGCATCTAAGAAGTCTATCTAAATTCAGCTAAACAAAGTTAGACGTTGGAGAGACAGAAGAATAATGTGCTCAATCGACCTCCTTAGCACAAGTTTCAGGAGAGTTTGCGGCTGCCTCGTTTTTTGAGGAATGTCTTTCGAACCCTTTGATTTCTTGTCTTCCGGCAACTTCATAACCTCTCTGCTTAAGTTGTACCACCCTACAGCCCTCTCTTCGGTCCTACAAGTACATGTGAGCAGAATCAGATGTTGCGGAAGTAGCCAAAAAGGCAAAAGAAGCCAAGGCAAATTTAGATTGGTATCGGTTTCATTTCACCACACTATATCCATTTTAGCTTATTACAGTTGCGTAACAGCCTGATAGAAGAAAGACAAAGTAGTGGCAGAAGAATTTCAAGCCATCAAAATACCTAAACAAATGCAGCAGGAGAAAAAGAAATTACCTCTCTGAGTTGTCATATTTCCCTAGCAAACATAAGATTGCTTCAAAACAAACTCTTTCACTGGGATCTACGAGCAGTTGATGAAGAATTGATTTGAACTGAGATTTCATGTCAGGCCTTTCTGAAACAGAAATTTCAGTAAGCCGAAAGATACTTGTAGACCCCTATTCAAAGAGATAAAATGTACTTACCATCCAATGCACGGGCTCTACATATTGAATGGCACAACCTGGCAAGTGCAACTTTGGCAAGTACATCATCCAAATGGAGGGCATGAAGCAGCTTTTCTGAAGATCAAAAGTTTTTACAATGTTACACCAACCATGAAATGAGATTGTAGTCTGCCATAATAAATTCCATAATGCAGGTCTTCTGCAAACACAACTAGATGTTTAACAAGATATGGTCCCTGACCCTGACAACAAAATCAAATCATGCAGATTCTAAGTTGACCAGAAAAAAAGTGCTCTATTCTATGATAAGGGAGATTTCATGGCAAAATTTAAGAGTAGATGACCTAAAAAGAAGTTGCATGCATATGAAATGGAAAGCAAGCAAACCTCAGTGACCAAATGTTTCAGAACTTTGACTGAAGGACAGTGGAACTAGATAATGAAACAAACTTAAAATAGCATAAAGCAAGTAAAATAAGAAACCAAACACGTAGCATGTCAACTCAAAGTGATACGCTAATGGTAATTCTTATCCTTTTCTTTTTATTTTAATAAAAATGGTATTATTAGCTGAAAGGATTTGAGAAGCATACCTATTGGTTGATCTAGCTTTCCTGCAGAACAATCAGATGAAATCATCAGGAGATATTATTTCCAAATCTTATACCTTTAAAGAAATCTAGTCTCATGGTGAACAAATATTCTTTTAATATAGTTGATAGACAAATACCAAATGTCATCGCAACTGCATAAGGGTCTTTTGTTGCCAACTCAGAGAGAATTCCTAAAGCATGCCTCACAGCAACAGGATCAGGGCAGAAAACCCTACGGAAAAACTGCAAATTTAGCTTTCCATTCATCAGAAATAAGAAAACCCTACTTAAGAGTTCAAAATGAAACAAAACATATAGCGATCGAAGACAGCAGCAAAACTTACAAGAGAGAATGTCATTTCCATTGTTTAAGCGTCACACATATGCATATGCAATAAATACGTGAAACTAGCTAAAACAAGATAATAATCAAACAAAATAAAGGAGCTAGAAATTCAAGATTAAGGCAAAAAATGTACCCCTGTGCAGCGCGCAGAAGAAATGCTGGGTTTCCAGGATCTAAAGGTAGTCTTCTCAATGCACTTAGAGCAGCATATTGTAAATTGCTCCGAATGGTAGACTAATTAAGAAGAGAACAAGTCCCACATAATAAGCGAACAGATATTGGATTACAGGAGCCGTGACAGTAGATATTTCTATTTACAGAAGACAATGAGGGTGAAGAAAAATAACAAATGCATCGAATGGCCATACGTTGCTCACTTAAAAAAGGCACCGCGTTGGAGAAAAATATACCTGTTTTTTTGTACCAACACTCTAAAATCATATCGTATATTAACAGAAAATTTGTTTATCATGAAGGGAATGTCATGAACCCTTTCTGTGATTGCAAAACTAGGATTATCATCTTGTGCATGGAGATCCATGTATATAGAAGTAGTTCTAATCATAAGTTGATGCCTTTACCTCCTTATCACCAAATTTTATTCCAAGTACACCTTTCTTTCGTTTTTGTAGGTTATCACCAACCTGAAAACCGTAACATATGAACATGATACTTTTGATCATTATTATTTCACATTGAACTAATTATAAAAAGCACAGGTAAGAAAGTAAAATTCTTAACGAAACAAGAGATATCAAACTTTATAATTCACAAGGTTTACTTGGAGATGAGTACAGTTCAAGTTATTCATGCATTTCAACAAACTTATTTTGGATGCTATTCTGAAAGATTAAGAATTACTAATGTGGGACTACTGCTGCTTTTTGATCAACAATGTTATATAACCCTTTCCAAGGAGAGACTTTCCTAGTTAATCCTTTTGACAAAATCAAAATCTTAAATTAGTTTTGTAAATTACTAACAGAATCGAGAGTGACATCTACCGAGAAAAGGTTTCTGAAACCTCATCTTTAAGCTTGAGGGACGTTGTTAGGTGGCCAAATACAATGTACACATGCTTGTTCAATTTCAAAAGAAATTTAAATTCACTACGTCTCTTCGCTTGCACCAACTTCCCCCAACACTAAAACAAGGTGTTACTAAAATGAAAAATGGGTTACTTTCTTGTACCAAAGTGATCAAAAGCCATTCCAGGATTTATGCACTCTGAGGAGGAATTATGACTCAAAATTTTATGATGCAGATACACAATATGGTGTGTATCATCCTTGAAAACATCAACAGCTGAAAGAACGGATAAAACCTGCTCAAGAATGTCAAATACAATCTCGTACTGTCTGGATAAAATTTCAGCATTGCTTGAAGGAGCACAAGTGAGAGCTTTCAAAGCTTGCAGTTTACGTGCATGAACTGAAAGGAAACCAGATAAATTTAAAGTCAAAATCAATAATAAGATTGTTAAAAGAATGTAGAAGAAATCACTCATAACTATTGTAGTAATTTATGAAATATCAAGGGACGTAAAATTCTAATATATTTAATCACTCATAATAATTTAACGTAATTTTTCTATTATCAATTTTTATTTTTTATGTTGACACAATATTATTTATCTTTCAAAGAGAAAAAGAATAGAACTTCACAATTTTTAATATATAAGCTTACACTTTTTAAATGAACCTCAGGAATATACAATCACAATAATCATATCTAGTAACAAGACACAGGTTTTTTACATTGAACCTTGCAATGCCTTAAAAAACACAACATACTTCCCAGGATATCCTCAAATAAAAGGTTGAAGTATTTTAGGCTTTGGGGGCTATATTTTGTCTAAACAAGTATACAATATTACTATAACCAAGCCAAACATAAGACTTTCAGTTTCTGCCAACAGTTCAATCATTAAAGGAGTTTGAAAGAATACATTACATTCAACGTTAGCATTTGTAGCCTCGGCTGAAAGTTGTTGTACAATTCGCGGCACAACATCAGCCCTGGTCACCCCTCCACTAGCATCAATGTCAGCTAGAGCATCCCAGTTCGGAGTTGGGATTCCACCTCCTGAGCTTAATCCTTGTGAACCAGTATCTGCTAATATTCTAGCCAAGTAATAAAATACATACCGTAGCACAGTTCTATCTTCACATTGCTGATTAAGCTGTATGTTATGAAAAGAACTTATTTTACTGGCACTGCTTCACTTGGCCTTTACTTCCCAATATAAAGAATGGTGCATTTCATAGTTCAAAACGATAGCTAGGCACGCACTAAAAGGTAATCGTATCTTCAATCACTAACATAAATTTTCCACAAGAGAATGCATACGCATACCATAAGAAGGGAAGGTGCCAATGCCGGGTCAACTGAATTGTAGACAGCGAGTTTGGGGAACACTCTTTTAATTAATAGTTTCTGAGAGCTTTTCTACTCGGAAATTATGAAAAAAGATGCACAAAATTAGTAGAGAACAATTCCGAAATCATATACGTAAATAAAAACTCAAAAAACAAAAAAGATTAATTACCTGATCAGACGTTGCAGCGAGCTCATGAAGATTCCTAGCTAGTAATGCATATGAAACAGGCTGAAGCGATAAAAAAACTATTTCCGTAACCAAAATCCAGAAATCGACCATACATATATATAAGCACATACATACACAAACGCATATATTTACCGTTCGTTTTTGTTTTTGAGGCCTGATGTTGCCTTTGATAGGGTGAAAAGCAGCTTTAGCAGCCGAAATAGTATCATTTTGCAACTGCATAAGAGCCGCTCTCTTCGACTTCCTCTCTCCCAGCATAATCTTCCCGCCAGAAGACGACGAAGCCGGCAAAGGTGGCCGTTGCTGCGTAGCCGAACCCGCATTTGATTTATTCGACGACGCTGGATCCGACGTCATCAGATCCATCAGAGTAGTCCCCTGAGACGATTCCTACACGTACTCCGAAACAAATAGACAGCAACTGAATAAAAAATCCACGATATTCCTAGAAAATCTAGAAGTTTTCCTGGATAATGAGAGAAAGAGAAAGTTACCGTCATTGCTTGGGTGTGTTTGGCTCTGAGTTTCGCGCTTGTAGTAGTGCAAAAGACATCAAGGAGTAACTGTCACGCCGAGAAAGCATGCAGTATATACGTGAGAGTTATTGGGTGCATTACCAGGCAGCAACTGTAATGACCTGTATGATGACGTGGCTCCAATATAATGCGCCATGTCAGCCAGCGGGGTTTGAATTGTTCAAGCAAATGGGTAATTTAAGGAGTCCAGATCTTCTGTCCAATTTTATGGTGTCTTATTCTGTCCCATAAATCTCAGTCATTTATTTATATGAGCTTCACGTAGATCCCGCGTAAATGAATGGCTGAAATTTATGGGACAAAATAAAACACCATAAAACTAGACAAAAGATTTTATCTCTAATTTGAGGTGCATGCCATTCCTCCGCACAAAGATGGCAATTAATTAGTTGATAACTTGATATGGAACCCAAAATTTAAATTTCAATTATCAAATTTAAGTATAAATTTGAGTGTAATAAAATATGATTTAATATATTAATTTTATATCAACTTAAACTTATGAGATTCAAAACTTTTCTACCAAGTTTATAAAAAAATTGTTAAATAATATTTAAAAGGAGAATGAATATTATCATGTAAAAAATATCATTTTAAAGAGAGACGAATTTTGAAAAGCGATGAATTTATATAATATTTTAAAAATTGAACCGGAAGTTAAATCGGTAAGACAAGAGATTTAAGATTTAAAGATTCGATCGTCATAAAACTGGCTAAAGATTTAAAAAATTAAAAAATTTGAAATATGATTGAAAGATATTGTTTTTAGTCATCAAAGAACTTGAAGTTTAATTGAAAAAAGAAATTGTTAAATAAAATTAATTAATTAATTTTAATTTATAAGAAGTTAAAAAAATTGACTGATTAATTAATACACTGATCGATTTTAACGACAAAAGTTATTAAAGTAAATCAAACTAAAAAATTAAAAACTGAACAGAAAAATTGGACGATTCAAAGATATACGGTTGAACCTATTGAACTGGTTGATTTTTTAATCAAATTTATCAGTTTTATAAAATTATGAAAGGAAAAATTATACAACATTTTTTAGGATTTGAATTTATAAACTAAATTAAAATTTATATTTAACTTACACACCCTTACAAACTACTAATATTTTAACTCAGTCTCGTGGAAATTGTAGACCATAAATGAAATATTTACAAATTAATATGAAATTTGTTTATTTGAATTTTTTATTCTCTAAAATAGTTATTTCTTTCATGTCAAAAATGTTTTTTTTTCCCTAAAAAGGAATGATTGTAATTTGTAAACCCTAATTTGGGCTGAGCCCGAAATTGAGTCTTGAGCGGAAAAGGTCTCTCTAGTTTTTGTAATGTTCTGACATTCTCGGTCTACGAGACCCACCCTTAACCCCTCAATTTCGGACTCCACTCGCCACCGCCACGGCACCACCCCCACTAGCCGATTGCCGGCCGGAGCTTCAGTTCCCGGCGGACCTGTACGGGTTGACCGCCCCTCGAAGCCGGGAAATCCAAAGTCGCACTCTTATCTTCGAACAAGCCTTGTTCGAATCTTCATCGTCGCCAAATTCAAGTTCTCAATACTGTGAAACTGCAAAAGTATGAGGCTTTTTAAGCTACCGAAGCAAATCAAATAAAGGGTTCAACAGCTCATTGTCCTCAATCAACATGGAATCCCAGGGTTTGAGTCTCGGGAAAGACTTTGGCTTTAGTCCCCCACTGGGTCACGTGTAGTGTTTTTAGCTGTCTCGTCATTCTAGTTCCTTATTTTGGTGGTTTGGTTTTTCCTCTTTTGGATTTATTACAGTTTTCATGAAATAGAACAAAGGAAAATCCAGAATTTGTCTGTTATCGTCCTCTTATTGAGCTCTAGGGTTGTATAGAGAATCTCGATAGGCTTTTTCTGTTTGAAGCTTCGGTAACAAGTGCGGCAAGTCAGCTAAAGAAGTGTTTGGTATGATTCTGAGCTTCTCTTGTTTTACTTGTTAATTTGTTTTGGTCAAAACTATGGCGTACTTAGCATGTAGCTTCTGTACTTGCAATGCTGTTAGTCATGCTGTTGTTTAATTAGTCCCTGTTGTGAATTATCATGAAGGCAATTGTAACTTCTCTCCATTGTACAAAAATTAGTTTAGAGTATTCTTGTGAGGAGTTTTGGTTTCCATTTCTGTTACTTTGTTTAGATCATCACCATACCTAGTTGATGATGACTCAGTTGCATGTTTGATCATTTTATTCTTTGTGAGTCTTTGAATTGATCTTCTGTTTGAATGTTTTATGTTTTTGAAACCATACATTTATGCAACTGGGATTAGACTATTCAAAGCAATGGCACGTTTTTCTACCTTGATTATGGAAGTCCTTGACAAGGGAACTTTAATTTTTCATAGATTTCCTAGACAGGAGGTCAATGATGGGGCTGATATTTCAGGATCTTTTGAAAACAAGGCAAAATTAGATTCCTTTGCTTCATTATGCATTTCAATTTTAGCTTCCGAATTTTGGAGTTTGAAGCACATAAGTTGATTTCATGTTAGACAGTTTATGTTATGCTGTAGAGGGCTTAAATCTTGTGCAATGATATATGATAAGCTGAGATATGTTTTAGCTTTTAACTTTTTTCTTCAAATTGGTGGGCTAGTATAGGTCTTGCCTTTAGAAAATGAGAATCATGGCTTTAGTATCAAAAAGTAGCTCTTCCTAAATCCATGAAAGATTGGGGTAGGGATTCAAAGAATGTTCATATATCTAAGTCATGGACAATTGGCCACTGACTCTAATTAAAATTTCATGGTTTCTGGTCTTTGATTCCTTGAGCATAATTCTCCTTATTATAGATTAGGTTTAAATTTTGATGGCTCGTGGCTGTAGCGTTTTTTTCTAACTTCTTAGATGCACAGGGCATGATACTCCATCATAGGACAATTCCGTTCCCTTAACATGGGTATTTAAGCTGTTTACGAGTATATAAGTTTGATTCCTGCTATAACAGTACTGATTTTGCCTGTAATACCCGTTATCAACTCTGTGAAAGACAGAATAAGCTAACAACATAGGTTCCATCTCATTTAGATATGTGAATGCTTTTGGTTTTAATTTGTTCAGACTACTCCATTTGAGCGGACTTTGGTGCTGCTACTGGAAAAATGAGTGGGACTGGCCGAAAACGCAGATCTAAGTGGGATTTAAAAGAGGAGCCTCGAAATTCTTTGGAAAATGTAAGAGAGAATTCTTGGACGCCGAAAGCGAGCTTACCTTTACATGATAGAGAAGCGGCCCGGGGCTGGTATTCTCCAGATACAACTGATGGGGATCACCCAAAGTGGTCTGCAATGGAACCTTTATCTGGTAGAAGAAGTTCATGGAGGGATGACAACATTGAGGATCGTAGCAGAACATTGAAAGCAATGCCCCCATGGCATGAGGAGCAGAGCTATGGAACTAAAATGTCTCCTGGCCTTGATGATTGGAGACAACAAAATCACCACCATTCTCCAAAAAATGAATGGAAAAGATCAAGAAGGTTTTTAACATACCTATTGTTTGCTTTCTGATTCAACTGTTAGAACTCTTGAGACTCTCACTTTAATTTGATGTTTGTTGTGTATATTGCCATTGTGACTGATTCTTTGTTATTCAGAATTGGTTCGAACTGCCTTATTTCTCATCTTTATGGTTAACATGCAGGAGCAGGAGCAGGAGTAGGAGTAGGAGCTCAGTCCCGGGCTACAGGAGAGAATCAGGATATGACAGAAGTAGAAACAGATCAGCTTTATCAGCTCAAATATGTAAAGATTTTACTGCTGGGAGATGCAGGAGAGGCAATCTTTGTGATTTTCTTCACCAGGGTCATGAGGATACTTCAGAGAGACACAGGAAAACCGTGGCTTCAAAGTATTCCACTTCCCATGATACTAAAGAACACCCTCTGGGTAGTGGAAGACGAGATGATTGCTGCACTGATTTCCTAAAAGGCAACTGTAGGAGAGGTGCATCCTGCCGGTTTGCTCATCATGGTTCTTCTGATACATCTGGTAGATGGTCCACAAATGGGTTGGTCAGAGACAGAGATAGTGATAGGAGAACTAGAGATGTATCACCAGAGAGACGTGGGGAGCGTGAAACTCATAGAGCAGCTGATATACCTTGCAAATTTTTTGCTTCTGGGAATTGTAGAAATGGGAAACACTGCAGGTTTTATCATCAGGGTCAGGGACGCTCAAGCCCTGAGAGCACAAGAGATAATAGGTTGCTACTGGGCCAAAACTCAGGTGATTTGGAGAAAGCACGGAATGATCCAAAATGGGATAATGTAAGGTCTTCTTCACATGCTACCAAATCGAGTTTGGATAAAAAGGAAGCAATAAATTCTCCTTTACCAAGGCTCAGCCCATGGTCTATGGATGATAAATGGGTGCCCACTATTGATGCAAAAAAGATGGAAACTGGTCATAAAGTAGTAGAGAATGACACAAAACAAAGCCTTGAGTGGAAGACAGACATTCCTAGTGATACCATGCGTCCTGAGCAAAGAGCTACAGAGAATTGGCTTGGTGATATGGACATGTCTCCTGATTGGAATCCTAGACTGCAGCCACCCAACCATGTTGATGACAGAGAGCGTAGTTCTTTGCCTGGTCATGACTCAGGAGTGACTCAAAATACTTTATGTCGAGTGCACAATGACATTGCTGTTATACCACCACCATCTTTCACTCAACATAGATACAATTTAGGAGAGGCAGGTCCTGTGGGTTTGCCTCATGAGATTGTGGGTGGAAGAACTGCTGCTTCTATGAGCATTTCTGCCAATTCCTTGGGAGCACATGGCTTCAACCAGGATGGGCTGGGTTCAAATGTTTTGCCCCTTCCACATTTAAATGTGATTGGACAAAATCAAGTCTCAAGCACAGCTGACCCCTCAAGATATGGGGGCACATTAAGCACTCAGAACCAGACAATGTTTCTGGATAGGAAAGCAGCTGACAATCTGGCCCTTGGAGAAGCAAATTCATCCAGTTTGAATTCTGGAAGCCAGATACCTCAGGGCACAGTTAGCAGCGGAAACCTTACTCCGCTTAGCAACATTGAAGCCTCTCTGGTGCAATTACTTGCAAATGGACAGCAACTTCCACAACTTTTTTCAGCTCATAATCCTCAAAATGAGGCGGATGTCGAAACAGTTCATCCAAATCGAGCTGTTGCACCTGAGAAGCAGTATGATCCTATATTTGACAGCATTGAACCTGAAAAACAAACTCTCATAAATTATTCCCTGGGCCTTTCATCTAACACGGTTGTACAGGACAGCTTTGTTGAAGGGAAACATGATAATTTACCCTCTTCATCTTTTGCTGGTGCACAAAATAGTGGTCATCATAATGTACTCGGTAGTTCAGTAAGAGAACCCAATGATGAGAGTCATCAGTCAGATCAACTGGAACCAGGCTCAGAATCTGAAGCCTTGAAGAAAAACAATGGAGGGGAGACGAAAGAAAGCATGGAAATACAAACAAACAATGCACAAGATAGTGGTTCTCCAGAGAAAATTGATGAAGACGATAAGCGTGGTGAGAACAGAAAGAACAAGGATGTAAAGGGAATTCGTGCATTCAAATTTGCACTCGTAGAGTTTGTAAAGGAGATTTTAAAACCCACATGGAAGGAAGGTCAAATGAGTAAAGATGCTTACAAAAACATAGTGAAGAAAGTGGTTGACAAAGTTACTGGGACAATGAAGGTTGCGAGTTTGCCTCAAACACAAGAGAAGATTGAACAATATCTGTCATTCGCAAAGCCAAAGCTAACAAAACTTACCCAGGTAAAGTCTGATCTACTACGTAAAATATTCCCTTATTAAGTAAACATTATCTTAAAATTTTCATCCTACCTCTCCACTCCTGACTGTTCCTTTTGGAGTTTTCTCCTCTTTGCAGTCTATTTTTACTTGTCAAGTAGATGGTGTTTCATATTTACTTTGGCCAACTGGGGCCTTTTGCTCTGTTTGCTTGCTTATCATTTTTTCTTTAAATTTTTGCTGCAGGCATACGTGGAGAAATTTCAAAAGAACAAATGAACAAGGAAACTTCCATTGTTTCATGCTTGTTTATTTTCCCATGTTTCATAGCTAGCTTATGATTAATGCATGTTTTAGATTGACATATATCTACGTGAAAATGGCTTTGGAATACAAGTTTATAACCTTCCAACTCCAAATTGTACATTAACTATGCCTTTTGTCTAGAAAGTAATGCTTGCCATCTAATCATGTGATAATTCATGGCTACTTTATGCAGGGGCCCGCAGAATGGTAATCTTGGTTTTTAATCTTTTCAGTGTTTTTGTGCTTCAAGGTGTGTGTTTGGGACGGGATGCAAGCTGGTTTTAGTTTGTGTAGTCCTAGAACCATTGTCAGTCGAGGAAAAGAGATCATTCTTCTGTTTCCATTTCTAGCTTGAATACTGATTGTAAATTTAGTCATAGAATTTTGAACAAGTAAAGCATGCAGTGTACTGTTGCTTGCTATATTGTAGCAATTTTGTATCTTATAGTTGCTCAGGGAAGAATATACTGAAGTCCATGATTTGCTTTATCATTGCCTCCCATTTCTAGAGGTAGCCATTGATTAATTAGTGGAACTAGGAGATTGAATTGCATGCAGATCTTTCCTCATGACTTGTTTAGCCACCAGACCACAGATTTTTTGCAGTTGATGTGAACTATGGCAAATTCTGGTGGAGTCCCTCTCTATATTCTGATAAGAGAAAAGCCAGGAGAAGAAACAGATGATGGAAAGGCTTACGTATCTTCTTTTTCGCACCACCACCCCCCACCCCCCTATCCTTGACATAAACTTGAGGTGATCTTAAACCAAATTTGTCCAAAAGGTTTTGAGCTGTGTGGTCAAATTTGGTAAAGCAATGTGCTGACCCCAGTTCTCAACTCTTCAGCCATCGTACCCTTCTCCTTCGTATCAACGGTATGCAGAAGAAGCTAACTATTCAAAGGAATTCAAGTTCAACTGCCCTTTGATTATCAGAAATGCCTGCCTGAGTGAAAGAATGAGGATAATTCTTAAACTTAATGGCCATTATCAAACAGTGTAATTACTTCCATTTGCTTGAATTGTCTTACTTTACGATTAGTCAATATGAAAGAAAAGTATAAGGCTTTCTTTTAAGGTTTAAGAAATTAGGTTTGAAAGAGTTGAAATTCAATCTCAATCAATGGAACGCCAACATTGTATTTCCCGTGTGAGATTGAATTTATGTATTTTTAAATATAAAAAATTCACATACGTTTTTTAAGAAAAAGAGCATAACTAAAATCTTTTTTAGCTAACCAATGAAGGGTAACTATTTATATCATGAAGCAATCAACAAAATGCACCAAAATATCTACTTTACACCAAAAGTTGTGTACATATTTTTTGGAAACTCATGTTGATAATCACTGGTAAAAAAATGTAAGATGTTTGTTCCGTTTACTGGTAAAAATTTTGAACCATTAATTTTTATTTGATTTTAATTCAATTTATTTTAATAATTCTTGTTGTTAAAAATCGATTAATTATTAATTAATCGAAATTTTTTTGTAAATTAGTTATAAACTAAAATAAATCATGTTAATTTAATAATTTCGTTTTCTTAATTAAACTTCAATTCTTTGATATATAAGGGCAATTTCTTTCAATAGTATTTCTAATTCTTTAATTTTATTAATCTATGATGGTCTAAGAGCAATTGAACCTTTTAAATATTAAATTTTTTATCTTACCAGTTTAACCGTAAAAACCTTGAACCATCAATTTTTTTATTTGTAACCTTCTGATTCAATTTATTTTAATAATTCTTGTTGTTGAAAATTAATTCATTATTAATTAACCGGACAATTTTTGTAAATTAGAAAGTTCTTACAAACCAAAATAAACCAATTAATGTTAATTTAATAATCTCGTTTTTTAATTAAACTTCAATTTTTTGATATATAAGTACAATCTCTTTCAATCATATTTCAAATTCTTTAATTTTATTTAATCTTTAGCTGATTTTATGACGGTTTAATAGCAATTGAATCTTTTAAATTTTAAATTTTTTATTTTACCGGTTTAACTTCCGATCCGTTTTTAAATTATTGCTAATAATCATAGTATAAGACATCTTATTTCCTTCTAGTTATTAGACATATTGTTCTTTTTAATATCAACTTTATTCGAACAAACACAATAAATTAAGAAAAAATTTCGTATTTGATAAATAGTGAACATTCATAATCATTAATACTATAAATAATAAAAAAAATTATCAAACATCGATAAGTTCCATTTCTAATTCAAATATTGTATCCATAACTTAAAAACTATTTCATGAGAGCATTTTATATCTAAGAAAGCAACATTAAAAACAAAAATGGATTTCCAAATGTTCTCTTTGTTTAGAGTCTTATTATAATGTTTACTGAAATTCAATAACGCCACACATTCTTCGCTATCATATTAAACACAATTAATTCAATAACTTAGTTTTCTCATAGTGCATGAAAAATGATAAAAATCACTAATGGTGATATTCATTAATGTTTTTAAAACCAGACCAAAAGTTAAACTGGTAAGATAAGAAGTTTAAGGCTTAAATGGTTCAGCCGGTATTAGAATACTATAAAACCAACTAAAGATTGAATAAAATTAAATAATCTGAAATATTGTTGAAAAAGATTATCTTTACTTATCGAAGAATTCGAAGTTTAATTAAAAAGAAATTATTAAATAAAAATTTATTTATTTATTTTAGTTTATTAGAACCTATTAATTTATAAAAATTGATCGATTAATTAATAAACTAATCTGATTGTAGTTATTAAAGTAAATTTAACCAAAAATTTGAAAATTAAGCTAAAAAGTTAGATGATTCAAAGTTTTTATAATTGAACTGGTTAGATTGATTAAGTTTTTTTAATACTGGTATTAAATGTACACAAAATATGGAAAGGTGCTAATATATTTATGCATATATATATATAACATTTGTGAACTTGCACATAAGGTAGCGTAGATAAAAGCATCAGTATGCTTGTTAAGTAACCGTTTCACCATAATAGCTTAAGCTGTTGTATGAGACCAACTTAATTGATTTTATATATTTACTAACACACCCTCTCAAGTAAAAGCCCTTTGGGTTTAAAACTTGCACAGACTCATTTTATCTTGTGTTGAATATAATAGGTAGGTGGTAGACTCTGATATCATGTTAAGTGACCGTTTCACTATAATAGCTTACGATATTGTGTGAGGCCAACTTAATTGATTTTATATATTCACTAACTCAAATGATCATTAAAATTGCATCAACAAGCTCTAAATAACAAGTTTAAATACACTCTAATTGCGATGTTTATATGCAAAATCATACATATTGCATGTTTTTAGACCGCTCCAGCTACCCGAAACGCATGTTAACATTTTGTTCCTATAACATATACAAGGTTCCTAGAAACCTAAAGTGTAACATATCCATAGATTCAAACTAAGTTTCACATAAACAAGCATATATGTATCTTTCTTTTTATTATTCTATGCAAAACAAACATGTTCTTGCGTTTTATGTGTGTTTGGTTTAACTTTATTGCATGTGCATCGCCGAGAGAGAAGTCGAGAGACAGAGACTGAAATTATGCTCAAAAGCTAAACGTTGTATTACGTCAAGACTGTCTTATTCCCGGAAGAGAGACGACCAAACCAACTTTCCGGCCAAAAGCCTCCGTAGGCCCCCTTATTATGATATCGATATTTTATATTTATATATATACATATGGTTCTACGTAACTCAAGCTGATCGTTATGATTGTTTCGACAGATCATAGATGCCACTTTAGTCAACAATATCCTAACAAACCTTTTACGCCATTTTCAATTCTCAATTATACCTCAATGTTTTTCACAGTTTGTGGAACTCCTTTCGCTTGTTTGCCGTAATTTAACATCATCATCGTCTTCTTCTTCTTCTTCTTCATCTTCATCTTCATGATTACTGTCACCTTTTGGCCTTCTTCATGATTACTATCACCTTTTGGCCATACTAGTCTCTAATTACCTGAGGGTCAAAGCACACGGCTGTGACGTCCACTCCATTGACACCGAGGTTGAATCCTGCAGAACCGCCAACTGGGGTCTCCATGGAGGTCGAGACGGCGGAGCCAAGAGGTCTGTTGTAGGTCACCGGCCACTCTCCGGTAAAGGGTCGGTGTTGGTTGGTGGATTGAAGCAAGCGGATTTGTCTTTTGAGGAACTTGACGTATCGAATTGCTTCGTCCAGCATTGAAGCTGTGTCCATTTTTGTACCTCCAGGGACGAGTCTCTGCAGAATCCTGATCTTTTCGCTGATCCTCTCCCTCCGACGCCGAGCTGCGACGCTTTGAGGGTCGTCACTGATCCTGACATTCCGTCTCTTCGGCTTGCGAATTGATGCTGGATCTATATCCACTGGTTGCATGCTTGCTATCTTATACATCATCTCTTTCATGGCTCCGAGCTCTTCTTCTGGTTCATCTTCTTGTTGGTCGTCTTCATCTTTAGGGTTTGCTACTTGGTCACCAAGAAGGGTTGAGATGGATATGTGAACTGAAGAATATGATGATGACTGTTGTTGGTTTTGAAGCGGGTAGCTGACAGGCCAAAGTGGGCTGAAGGGAATATGGTCATTGAGGACTTGATGATCTTCCATGGGCATTTCAGGGTTCCATGTCTGAACTGAGAACTTACTTTGGTTCATCTCCATGATTGAACGCAAAAAGCTTAAGTTTGTGGAATTTTAACGCAAAGAAAAGAGTGAAGTGAAGGAGAAAAGAAAATGGTATCTAATGGTGTTCTTGTAGTGGGTACTGACTCATATAAATGATGGCACATTATAGGCATCATTTCCATTTAAGGACATGAAACTCATGGTTTCGTGAGCAACCGAAGGAACCCTTATTTGCTTTCTTTGACAAGTATTGAAATATACAACTTTTGCTTGAGTTCTGAAGCTTCAACCAATACTTGACGACACATAAAACCAGAGAGAGAGAGAGAGAGAAATAAAGGGTTTTTGTTTGTAGTTTTATAATAGTTGTGAAGCTACAAGTGATGCAAGATGAATGAAGTTATTATATATAGCTTCAAATTAGGGATAGGGTTCGGTTAGCCCTGATTTAGAGAAGACATTAAGGGCTGTGGAGTCTAAGAATGTGTTCGTTTTATGCAAGTACATACTAGCATTATGCTTATAATTCACTAATCCTAATTATAATATATTGCAATATTTAGGGAGCTTTTTTTTTTTTGGTTTTAGCCACGAGGTGTCCTAAGAGGCTCTCAACTTTAGAAAGGTGCCTTTAAGACATCTATATCTAGATTAATCCCCGCTCGCACCGGGTCAGCCCGTAAGAGGTAAAGTGCTGGCCAAACAGATTTCTCCATTTTCAGGGCTCGAACTTGAGACCTTTAGTTAAGAGATGAGAGTGCTGAACCACTCACATCAATCATGCTTGACTTCAGAGAGCATTTTTTGATATCGCTAATTGATTACTTAATTAAGGATCTAACAATACGAGTCACCAATAATCACAAAACTAAGTTTTAACATAAAAAATACGGGATGATAATCACTAAAGATTATAAAATTTTAATTAAAATTCAAATCCCTTATATAATTTTGTGAGTTGTACTTAAGAATCTAACGATAAGGGTTACCAAAAATCACAATATTATAATGGCTAATTCATTCCAAAACCCTATTTAAGATTGCTGGAACCAAAGCTATTGAGTGCTGCCATTTTTATACCCTAAAAACAAGCAACGAAGAAGGTACTAGGCAGGGTGCTTTTCATATGTTTGTAGCTATTTGACTTCTCCTTTTTTGCTATGGGAATTGTGAGTGTTAGCTTTCAGTAATAATGTCCTCGGCATCTCATATTGTTTTTGTCCTCAAAACAAGTATAAAGCTACATCACGAAGATAGAAGATAGTACACCTAATTCTTGATCAATTTTACGATAAGATCTCTACTGACCCTAAAAATATCCGATCTTTGTGAGATGAAAAATTAAAAAGGTGATACCAATTGTGTCTCATCTTTTCCATAAAAATGAAGGTAGTCTCCAAAGAATCTCGTACTCCAAAAGGCTTCAAAATTCAGTCATGATGAAGGGGCCACGACTCATTTTAATCTTAACGAAATGATTATTAAGAGTTACTTCGGCTTAATATTTTAGGTGATATGAGTCGTTAACTCGTCAAATAATTTATTTAATATACTTTATTTACGAAAAATTATATGCACTAGATGATATGTTCAGTACATATTTGTAGTTTATTGATATAAGACAATTTCTTATCTTATACTAATGACCATTAGCAATATAATTAAGACAAATTAGCTTTGAGCTTAACGATAGACTTTTATTGCTTTTTATGTGTAGTATATATATTGTATGTATGCTTATATGCTATTTTTAGCAAAGATGCAAGAAAATTGGACAATAAGAAAACTTACTCTTGCTTTTTCTTTATTAATTTAACTCAATTAAATATATTTTAGAAGATGGTTTTCCACATCAAACCTATCCTGATAACTTAATAGAACCTACAAAATCTACTAATTTTATAATAAACTGATTTGCAGGACTAGTGGGTTGGAAGCATATTTTTTAAAATAGACATATTATTAAGAAATAATTCAAAAAATCAATAAAAATCAATTATATATACCTTTTTAATTAGAGTTATGAAGCAAAATTTGGAAAGTATAAAAAGGAGAAGGCTTATGCACCAATTCTCAACATGATATTTAACTATACTTATTTGATTTGCATTGCATTGATCTTTTTTTGTTTAGTACTAAGATAGTATTCAAATGGGTATGCTTCTAATTTTTTGATTAAAGGTAGGAGATGTTATACTACATTTAAGGTGATCAAGGCTTAAAAACAAAATTGCATGAGAGGGTTAGAGGTTAGAGGAATTAAAGTATGAAAATATATTTTGAATTAGAGTGATGTACGTATAACATAGAGCATAATTCACGATTTTATTGCACATAATTTTAGAACATCTCTAAGTAAAAAGGCCATAAAGTTCAGAATTTAGATTAAGTTAGGGACTACACATGAGTTGTATTCACCCTACCCACATGCTAAGGTGAGATTCATATTGACCTAACACTCTTAAATGATAAAGAATGATATCACCATTAGTTGGTAAGTTAGTCCCAATAATTACTAATGTCCAAGATGCTTGATGTATCATTATCATTAACTATTGTTCTTTGGTAATGGAGAAAGTAAAGTTGGGGCACTACCTTGAAATTAATTTAAAGTTGCTAATGAATCAATAAACTCATTAGTATTTTGAAAAGTTGACTTAAATATCACTGTTTGACAAATTCAAGTGTGAACCCTTAGCTTGATTCAATGAACTTGTTAAAATACTTGCTTATAAATAGATAAAATGCACATTTAATAGATACTTAAAATTTATTATAATGAAATTTTATACTTAAAAGGAAGGGTTAATTGCCAAAAAAAGGTCAAACTTTTATCAAAATTTTAATTATAACCCGAACTTTAAAAAGTATCAATAAAATGTCCAAATTTTTAACTTTTTTCGATTCTAGCCCAAACTTCAAAAAGTGACAATAAAATATTCAAACTTTCAATTTTCTTCAATTTTAGCCCAATTTTATTTGTTGTTCTTCCAATGTCCTTAGTTATTTGTTCTGTTTGTTCTTCTGACGCTGCAAACTAGAATCACATTACAACATACTGCATCTATAAGGTTATCGGGGTTGCGTAATCTAATTTAAGTCATTTTTAAACTTAATAGAAATACTAATGTCGGGTTAGAATTGAAAAATTGAAAGTTTGAGCATTTTATTGCTACTTTTTAAAGTTCGAGCTAGAATTGAAAAAATTGAAAATTTGAGCATTTTATTGCTACTTTTTAAAGTTCGGGCTATAATTAAAAATTTGACAAAAGTTTGAGCTTTTTTATGTAATGAACCCTAAAAGGAAACTTTCTAAAAGTCATATACAAATTTTTATAGGTTATAATGAAGAATTTTGTACATTTAAAAAATAATAAAATTTAATTTAATATGAAACCTATTTAATTTTTAATTTTCCCCTTTAAATAGTAAAAATTGAACTCAGTTTAAAATTTAGTATTCATTCAAAATTATTAAAATTTTAAATCATGCGTTTTTGTTCAAGATTATTAAAATTTTAAATTATGGTGTAAACTTAACCTTAACAGTAAATTTACAAAAAAAATAATTAAAACCTAAAGTTAAGTTTTGCTTCATACACAAGCATACATTAATCTAAAGAATGATTCTTAAAAAGTTGAAGTTGATATCGAATGATCTTAAGCACACCAAAATGCGTTTTATTTGCTTCAATATAGACAAAGTTTGCATTTGTACTTGTTTGGCATCTTTTGTCCTACATTCGATTTTTTCAACACAAGCATGCCTAAGTCCCTTGTCTAATTACAATGTCCACGAGAAGTTCCAAAGTTATTCAAATTGAGTCGTCATTATTTTTATAACACACCAACTTACTTGGCTTTAAATAAATATACATTAAGGTTCAATGAACTTATATGATAGTGATAAAAGTCAACAATATCAACTTACAATCAAATATAATGAGTATGATACAACTATGTAGGTTCACATTTGAACGGAGGGAGACACTTAACATGATTATTGTGAGGATCAAGCCAGGAGATCCAAATGGAACACTTCTTAAAACATCTTTTACTTTCACCATCTACTTCATTTAGAGGGAGAGAAATAAGAGATTATACAAGAAAATCGAAAAAGGAAAATATCATGTCGCAAAACTGTACATCGTCAATTAGGTTTGAGCCGCGTTCATAGCTCACAACAAGCTTAGTGCACTTAGTAATGAGTTAAAAAACAGTTCGAGGTTGTAATTCATTGCTTTTTTTAAAAAATCATTTTAGCTCTCTATAGACACCTCAGTATATACTGATTACAGTCTAACAATATGACTCATTGTTATGGTGTAATAGCTTTTGCTATGATTAATATAATTTCTTTCATCTTTCAAAAAAAAACTTACAATCAAGTCTTCTAGACTTTTTTTAGTTCAATTTTACTATTAAAAAGTTAATTAATTTTATTCAATAAAACTTTTTAGTGAAAAATTTTAACTTGATTGAAATTTTTTAATAATTTATTGTATCAAGTCATGTAGACTTTGAAAATATATATTTTTGAAATAGTTAATAATTAGAGCTTAGGGAGAGCCTTGGTACCAATTGCTCCTTATAGTTACAGGATCGAAACACGGAAACAAACTCTTTGTTACAAAAAGAAGGTTGCATATATTAATGACCCTCTCCCGACTCTCTCAAAACGGGAAGCCTTGTATACTGAGGTACGTTAGCATATTAACAAAATATAATTTTAAATTATAAACAACAATTGCAATATGACCCATATCTTAATTATGTAATTATTCGTAATCTTAAAATGTCATCAAGAAATACTTGCAAGCTACAACAGTTGCTGTACCATGGTGATGATTTTGGTTCCAAACCTAATATGTGTACAGTAGTATACTACCAGTTTCGTAGCGATAGAAAAGGAGACATGCTCTTTGACTCTTGATTCATCACACGTTAATCTTGGTATATCAGACGGTTCGGGTTCCAGGAGCCTTAATTATACCTTTTTTTAAAATGGAAACACCTTGATAGCCTTTTGTTTTTCTGATTTTGTTACTTATCTTATAAATTCCAATTTTGGTATACTTGCGCATGCACAAAGCAATGATTCTAGGGCTTCACTTGGAAGTCTTAAAACCGCATGATGTCACAAGAAACTCGATCGAGCATGGCTTCTTCACGTAATCAAACTCCTCGTGACTCATATATATTGCACACAAATAGACAAACTTGGAACTTCAACCTATGTATCTAGCTCCTAAATACCAAGGTTGTTAT
This sequence comes from Erythroxylum mucronatum, assembly GCA_027563825.1. Taxonomy (NCBI): domain Eukaryota; kingdom Viridiplantae; phylum Streptophyta; class Magnoliopsida; order Malpighiales; family Erythroxylaceae; genus Erythroxylum; species Erythroxylum mucronatum. Next base: position 28,042,791 of record JAOSBP010000204.1, read on the forward strand.
TATGATAATGTTCTTAAAAAGTATTGGAACCTAGAAGGGAAAGCCATGCTTGCATAAAGAAGGCGAGCTTATAAACTAAATGGTTCAAGAGCTTGTGAACAGGTCGAGCTGGTTTCAAGTGCCTAAGGTTGAGTATTGTTAGTGAATATATAAAACTAATTAAGTTAGCCTCACACAACAACTTAAGCTATTGTGGTGAAACAGTTACTTAATATAGTATCAGAGCTTTGTGCCTAGTGGTCGTAAGTTCAAATCCTACTACCCACCTATTATTCAATATAAGGTAGAGTGAGCATGTGCAAGTTTCAAGCTCAAAGGACTCTCTTTTGAGGAGGTGTGTTAGTGAATATATAAAACCAATTAAGTTGGCTTCAAATAACAACTTATGCTATTGTGGTGAAACGATCACTTAATAGGTACGAGTTTTTTTTTTGGTAAATTCTAATTTGAACACGGTCTAAAATTTGATCAAGTTTAACTATGAGACGAACTTCAAAAATACTCAAGTTTGATTGTCAAACATTTTCAAATTAGTTCAATTGAATTTAAGTTGAGTCGATATTAATTTGTCCATTCATTATGTGATGGTCTAAAATTTAATTGAGTTTTAACCTGACGTCAGCTCTAAAAATTCAAGCCAAACGAATTTCAATCCAAAATTTAAGTTTAAATCAAATTTATATCAATTCAATTATATTTAAGTTATTTTAATTAGATCAAATCAAACTTTATATGTTCTTTTCACACGTTATTCTTTTTGCTATATTGCATAAGACAATGGTGAGAGATGCTCTTATTACAAGAAATGATTCACTTTTTGCCAGTACATAGATGGTATTTAAGGAATTGAAGAGCATGTTTCGAGGGGGGTTGGAACTGATCTGACACGCATTCATGTTCTTCCCAGCATACAAAAGAGAAAGAAGAAGGGTCATCAAGTTTCATTCAATGCTCTCCTAAGAGTCAGGACTACATTGTAACCTAAGAATAATTTCAAGTTTCTTGAAATGGAAAAAGAAGGAAAAGTGAACATCCAACTTGTTGGGTCCTGAAATGGGATCTCAGAGAACTTACATTTTCACGGTGGATCGTCTTCTGATCATCATTAACTTTTGGAATGAAAGCACTAGTGAGGCTTGGTTCGGTTACTTTCTTCCATTAGTTCTGGTTAAGATAGCACCTAGCACCTACCACCTAGTATGAATGAAGAATAATCCCAAATCCTAATCTGTCCTCTAGGGGAGTTGGTTAGTGAAAGGTTGTTGATGACGATGGATGGTTGGATCTTGGAACTTGAAATTATAAAAGTTGCACGAAAGTTATGGGATGAACCATTAAAAAATGTCAACAATCAAGCATAGGTTATAATGATTTAAAAATATAAATTGGGTTTGGGTTTGGGGTTGGGGTTGGACCCAGGCCAAGAATATTTCCAGCTCTACTCATGGTTTTGATTTCTCATGTTCGTCGCCTGGAATGACATGAAGAAGCATGATTAATTGGACTTGAAAACTTTTGTCGAGTTCGAACTTGAGCATGGATAATCAGAACTTGACCTGTTGACGACTAGGCCTAACTAGGGCAGGTAATTTGTCATCTCTTACCATGAGCCTGTTGAACAAATGTAGATTCTTACACAGGTCTTAAGGCTGTAGATGATGAAACAATATGAAATAAGACAAAAGGAGTGTACTCCCTGGTACAATATCATTTACAAGAGAAAACAAGAATGGAGAATTGAAAGAAATCATTTCTCATTCTTCTTTCCTTTTTCATTTTCTTTTTGGTGCTTAAATCATTCTGCATTCTCTTGTCAAGTGGATAAGCTTCGAGCATCAATACAAAGAACATAACTAATAAAGCTTTTTCTTCTAACCCTTCTTGCTAAATAACTAATACTGTAGAGTATAACTTGATCTGACATGCACTAGTATTTGAAAAGTGTGAATGGGATTTTTCATTCCTACACTTGGTATAGGTAACGACAATCATGAGCCAGAAGTGGAGCTCTCATCATTCCATCAAGTGTTTTGCATACCACCTTTGTCATTCGATCTGAATGGTCCCCTTGGAAAAATTTGCATACTATTCCTTCAATGGTTATCCAGCTGCAACCAGGAGCTTTAACTAAACCTAATTCTTTCATCTTCTTCATTGTTACTGACAAGTGATCCCACATACCACAAGATTCGTAGATAGAACACAAGGCAATGTAGTTGCTAGACTTTGTTGGTTCCAGTTCAAACAGATGATGAGCTGCTATTTCTCCAATCCCAACATTCTTGTGCATCACACAGCCTGCTAATAAGGCACCCCAAACGCTTGCCGTTGTGGTTAAGTCGATATGCTGTGCTAATCTGAGTGCCTCTTCAAGGTGTCCAGACCGTCCTAAAAGATCAACCATACAAGCGTAATGCTCTGAACAGGGTTGAAACCCGTAATCTGTCAACATGGAGCAGAAAATCTCCCGACCGGGATTGATCAGACCTGAATGGCTGCAACTAGCCAACACTGCAGTTAAGGTGACAGGATTAGGTGAAAATCCACAATCTTTCATCCTCTGAAATAAAGCCAATGCCTCATTTCCTTTTCCATGTATTCCATAACAAGATATCATCGTTGTCCAAGTCACCACATTCACATCATGCATATTCCTGAATACCTTTTCTGAATCATGCAAGCACCCACATTTTGCATACATATCAATCAAAGAATTGTAAGTTGCAATATCACAAGCGAAGAAGGTACTCTTTACCACTTTCCCATGTATTTCTCTCCCTTTCATCAAGTCCCCTTCCCCACTGCAAGCATTCAGCACACCACTTACAGTCATATCATCCACCTTAAGCCTATCTTCCTTCAACATATCCCTGAACAAGTCCAGAGCTTCCAAAAACAAGCCCGCTCTCCCAAACCCAGATATTATCAAATTCCAAGCACCAGAATCCTTGTACACCATATTGAAAAACAACCTCTTTGCATCATCAAATTCCCCACATTTCAAGTAAAACCCCATAACAGAAGTACCCACAACCACATATCGCTCAAACCCAAAACTTACCACAAAACCGTGGAGCATCCACCCCAAGCGACGATCTTTAATTCCTGCAGATGCCTTCAACAATGGAGGCAGAGTAAAGTGATCCGGTCGAAGACCCATTTTCAGAAACTCCTCAAAGACACGAACAGCATCAAGATAAAGAGAATTCTGTACGTAGGACGCGATCAAGATGTTCCAAGAATGCATGCTCCGTTCACGCATTCCGTCAAACACGTTGCGAGCAACTACGAGGAAGCCGCATTTGGTGTAAGCTAACAATACATCCGTTTGGAGTGTCACGTCGAGGACATAGTTGTTAACGAGGACTTGGGCATGCGCTTGCTTGGCTTGTGAGATTAGAGAGCTATGAACACATTTTCTCAACAATGAAGAAAGATTAGAAACGATTTTGTGTGACATTACTTGGCCTACATTTCTTTAACAAAATCTCATGACCATGCAGAGCTACCTATTGACATTTTTGATTCATTGCAAAAACTCGATTCTGATCTAGTTTCGATGATTCCATCAAACTCGAATTAATTCATTAAAAATGTAATTTTTCATTTTTTACTTTCACCTCTTAATTCTTAGAAACTAAAAAATATTTTTTTAGCTGTTAATTAAAAAAAATATTTTTGACTTTTTAGAAAAACTCTACTCGTAAAATCTCTACTGATATTATTTAAGATTTAAAAAACTCAATATCATTATAAAATTGACTAAAACTTGAAATAAATTAAACATTTTGAAATATAATTAAAAGAAATTGTCTTTATTAATCAAAGAATTTAAAATTTAATTGAAAAAATTGTTAAATAAAAATTAATTAATTAATTATGATTTATAAGAACTTATTAATTTATAAAAATTGACCAATTAATTAATAAATTAATCAATTTTTAATAACAAAAGTTATGAAAATAAATCGATAAAAATATTTAAAACCAAATTGAAAAATTAGATGAATTAAGATTTTTTCCGTGGATGCTGTCAAAACTCAAACCAGTTGAATTTTTAATCATTGGTTAATAATAAAATAAATAAATCATATGATTAGCCAAAAAAAGAAATCTAAATAAAAAATCAAGTCTTTAAACCAACTAGGTGTCATCATAGTTTGGAGGCTCAAACTTTCACTTATTATAAATTTATATGGAAGATGAACAACTGAAAGTTCTGACCTTTGACACAGTACTGCCACAAAGTGACATATTATCGGTTTGTGCTCTTTACATGGGTACTCTCAGACCTCGCGTTTCGGGATTCTAAGACCCCGGGACCCTCATTAGGGTTGTTATTTACTATTTACATGGACACCGCTCAAGATGCAACTATGAACACTATCAACATTCATGGTCTCATTCTTTCCTCTCACGCAAACACCAATTAGCTGTTCTTTTCTTACGCATCCATTCGGATCAAGCACCGGATACCCTCTCCGTTGAGCATTAACTCAAAAGACTTGTTAATTTCAGAGAATGGAACTTCATGTGTAATGAATTTCTCCACCTCAAGCTCCTGTCAACATTCAAGGAATATACACTTCATCAGGTATAATGCTTCAAGCCAAAGTAGTAACTTCTAGTCTCGTGTTAAAGTTTCAAGTTATCAGATTATCAAAAACTTGATTTCCAATCACATAAACTGGTTGTGGTTATAGATGCAGCCACAGGGGTGTGCTGTCTAATTTACCCTGCTCTACTTTGCAGCAACATCGTCATATAACGCAAGGACGACAAAACAATCTATATGTCCAGTCCGACTAAGTCGACGGATAAAACTCGTTTTGACCAGAATTCAGGTCGTACTCGAACTTAAACTGGCTATAAAAAATAAATGCAGCCACTTTCAAAGTTGGATTTCTTTGAGCCTTCATTATTGTCATTTGGATGAGCAAAATTGTACTCCCTATATGATCTGATCTGATGATACTTCCGTTAAAGATAGCAGAAATCCATTCTCCTCCTGACCATTTTTACCAATTCAATACAAGATTGCTTTGCTTTGATTCTGAAGTCCTCTGTCTTATTCTGGCTACGAAGTTCTAACAGAAAGTTTTGCTTACCTTATTCATGTATCTTTCCACAACAGTAGGAATACCAGAGCGCGGCTTGAAGTTGCCGAAGAACGTTCCCTTGAGAGTCCTCTCGTGCAAGAGGTTCATCGGATGAGTTTTGAAAATATCATCTTTACTTGGAAGACCAACAATTACAGCAACACCCCATCCCTGCAACGCATTCCAAGTTATCGTATGTAAGACATGATTGTTCTCATTACTATCCAATGAGTTCAACAAAAACTTACATCATGAACACATTCAAATGCAGATATCATTGCGTCGACACTTCCAGTGCACTCAACACTTCTGTCGACTCCTCCATCAGTCATTTCAGCTATCACCTGAAGATATGAACAATATTAGGGTAGAACAAAACACTCATTTACATATACTACTCAAAATCTAGCTCATTGGCTCACAAACCTGTTGAACAGGCTTCTCATAATCTTTTGGGTTCACAAATTCCGTAACGCCGAATTTCTTGGCTGTTGAGAAGAAAGAATGCAAACATATATCAGATACAGTTTTGATGAAAGTGATGTCAAAAGTTCTTATCACAGGTAAGTTCATATCAAAGTTTTATAAGAGTTGCAACAGAAAGGAACTTGCTGAGTTCAATAAACTCTTTATCTTTTGAGTTAAAGTATCAAATTTACAAAAATTTTCCTCCTTTTCTGTCTGCACAAGTGCCTATCCATGATTTCAGAACGACACCAATTGTACCGGCTGTGAAGGATGACGATCAAGCAACACTAAGCAGACATCAAATGACGATTATGCATTCACTTTCATTAGAAGCTTCTCTTACCTTCCAAAAATCTCTTGGGTTGCAGATCAACACCAATGATCCTTGAAGCACCGGCAATTCGAGCCCCTTCAGCAGCCTAATGATGTCAAAGAAAACAAAACATTTTTAGAGAAAACAGTAGAATTGAATGCTAGAGGACCTTCCCGTTCGAGGTTCGATTAGAAACTCACAGCAAGGCCAATAGCTCCCAATCCAAAAATAGCAACTGTGGAGCCTTTCTTAGGTTTTGCAACATTCAAAGTCGCACCAAGACCTGCAACACAACCAAATTATGATAACTGATATGGAACACTGTTCTAAAGACATTTATGTAGAAGAATCGAGGCAATTGTTTGTCCAACCAGTAGAGACTCCACAGCTAATAACACAAACTTTGTCAAGTGGAGCATTAGGATTGATCTTGGCAACACAGCCAGCATGAATCACAGTGTATTCACTGAAAGTGGAGGTTCCAAGAAAATGGTGAATGGGCTTTCCACTGATAGAGAATCTCGACTTTCCATCATTAAGCATCACCCCTCGGTCAGTGTTAACCCTAAGAAGAGTACACAGGTTGCTCTCCTCTGATTTGCAGTGACTACATTCCTTGCATTCTCCAGTGAAGAGTGGAAGCACATGGTCCCCAGGTTTGAGGTCTGTGACACCCTCACCAACACTTTCAACAATCCTGAGCATCAACAGATCCAGTGGTAGATGAGGACATGAACTTCCATGATTTTGTACATAATTAAATACATTCTAGAGGGCAAGTTGGATGGTTCTTTTTTCACAAATACCCACAGTTTCATTATACAACTAGGGATTACAGTTTCAGAATGTAAACCCCCAATAATTCTCAGGAAGATGAACAAAAAGAGAAATCAAACACTCTGAGGCTTAATCGCTAAATGAACAAAGGAAATGAAAAGCTTAAGCACGATGTAAGTAGAAGAAGTGATGCTCGTACCCTGCAGCTTCATGGCCAAATATGCGAGGAAATAATGGAGTTTGCCCCTGCAATTTCCATATCAGCTTTTAGTGACTCAACATGAAAAGCACAAGACCTTAAAGAAAGTTGTCCAAGAAGCCGCACTCACCTTGGCTTCCCAAAAGTAAACATCAGAGTGGCAGAGGGCTGTAAATAGTATCCTCACGCGCACCTCCATAGCCTGAGGAGGTGCCACTTCCACTTCCTCTATCACCAGAGGCTTCCCAGCTTCCCATGCAACAGCAGCTATAAAGCAGACACATCCGGTTACAGATCATACACAATAAGAACTAATGAACAAAGATAACTAAACTGCTACAACAGAATCGATCTTTCATTACAACGACACAGATTTATCTGAACTTCCTTCGCATTTCCCCCAAACCAAACGGTAAACACATGAAAATGAACACCAACCCACAACTTCAAAAAGGCTCACATGGGATGAACAAAAACAACAGAAAACACAAACCCCGAAAAGAAAACTAAATTACCTTTGCAACGTATCACTTGACTAGCAGTTCTTCCCGACATTTTCTTAAAAGCTCCAGTCTTTCTTCTACCTCGGTTTGATTTTGATCACTTCTCAAATTTGTTTGAACTTAAGAGTTGTGAAGAGACCACCAGCCTCTAAAGTTATATATTATTACATAAGGGGTATTTATACATGAATTTATTGAAGAATATATATAAAAATATGTTTTATAATTAATTATATAAACATAACATCCCCTCAAACTCAAGGTGTAAAGATGAGATTTAGTGAAAATATCTGCAATTTGTGGTTGTGACGAAGTAAGGATAAGATGAATAGTTCCTTGAGTAATATGGTACCGCACAAGATGACAATCAATTTTAATATATTTGATAGGCTCATAAAAGACATTATATAAGCAATTTTTATAACACTATGATTATTACAAAGTAGAAGAGTTGTAGAAAAAGAAGAAACACTCATATCTTAAAGCAACCAACTATATTTGATGCACTGGTCGACCAAGATTCACTAGTTGTTCGAGTATTGGTCTTATTGGTCTACCTGTATGCATTAAAACTCCAGATTCACTAGTCATTCGAGTACTGGTTGACTATTGTACCATATTAGTCGACCAATATGGCACATTACTTAATCAATAAATCAACCAATATTGCTATAAGCTCTCGATAGATCAAATTTAACAATTTTAACTTATATTGGTTGACCAAATGCCCTATAAATATTATTTTAACAACTTTAAATGTTTAAAACCTAATGTTAATCCAAACTTAATTAAAAAACGCTTCCTAAAATATTCCCAAAGATTATTCAAAAGATTAAAAGACTTTTATAGTAAAATCAAAAGCTTCAATGCCTCTTAATGAATGTAAACACTCATGCAATGAAGTAGAATGTAATGATTATGTATGGTGAACATTTTAAGATATCAAAGTTGATCAAAATGAGCTTTCAATGAGTAATACATTAATTAATACCAATGTGTGTTGATTTATTGCTTGACTTGATCCTCATTTTGAAGATTGCAACATGTCATTTTGTTCTCATTTTCCTTCTCATCAACAATACTAAAAGAACTCATTAGTAGTAGTTATGTTTTGTTATTATCATAACTTTGATTAAAATCTCTCTTAGTGCCAAAAAAACAATAGTTAGCGGTTGAACATCAATCAATTGGATCTCCAGCTTAGTCAGCATCAGAGTATGCTTGTAACTCTAATGGAGATGAACGACAAAAGTGATGACCATGAAAAAGAGTACCTGATATACTGAAGGGTGTGGAGAACAACAAAGTAAGTGGTACAAGATGCTGACATAAATTGACTAACTATATGAAAAGCATAAGTAATATCAGGACAAGAAACTATAAGGTATATAAAACTATCGACTAATTGATGATAAAGAATACCATCATTGAGGATAGTTCCGTTAGTAGTAGAGAGATGAACATTAGGCTCAAGAGGAGTGGTAGTAGTCTTAGTTTTAGTGATGCCTGATCAAGAGACAAGATCTGTGGCATATTTGAGTCGTTTTACGAATGAACAAGGCATGATCACAATAGCTAAACTGAAAATCGAGGAGACTAATAATGGAGCTAAATTTTGCAAACCAAGATTGAGAAACTTGTTTCAGTTCTACAAGGCTTTACAAAATTGACAAATCTTATTGGGTGGATGATCATAATCAGGTGGAGTTTGCATGTACACTTTTTCTATAAGATCATCGTTAAAAAATGCATTCTTAACATCCGTCTAGAATAATGACCAATGTTTGCTAGCAACAATTGTTAAAGCTCTACGAACTGATGTTAAACATGTTATAGGAGCAAATGTTTTCTCGTAGTTAATACCATATTCTCGAGTAAATCCTCTATCAATACCATACAAACTTTCTTGAAGGTAATTCGACCATGTCCCAAGTATTGATGCTAGTAAATGCTTATAATTCTTTTGCCAATGATTGTTGTCATAGAGGGTCAAAACTTGCTTGGCGATATATTTAAGGTTTAAATAGAGAGAAAAAGTAGAATAAATAGGAAAATTTCAATGACGAATAAAAGGTTGACTTAATTGATTAGTACAACGAAGAGCAAGTTGAGATGTTGGAGGTTATGATGAATGAATATAGAGGAATCATTTGAAGAAGATGATGGATCGACAATTGGTAGAGATGGGATGGGATTAGACATAGGTTGTGTCAAATTGTTAGAACTATTATATGATCTTGCAAGAGAAATGTCAGAGAACAAGGATATAATAGGATCAAAGAAAACTTGACGAGAACATTCATTGACACGAAATTTTAAAAGAGATGAGACCATCTTAGGTTCCCTAAAACTCATATGTTAATAAATACAATATGTTAATAAATACAAAGTCTATGTGACAATGAATCCCAACGCCTATACCTTTATGTTATATCCCATACTATTACATGCGCATGCCTTGGCCCCTCCAATAAGTCAACTATAATGGCTATTGGTTGCATGTTTTGGCCTCTTTCATTTAAGTCAACAATAATGGCCACCGTTCAGAAAATTGTCATAGATATAGATTGAAGAAATTTTGGACAGATGCTTGGGACTTTAGCTATAAATAGAAGGCATGGTTGGAGACTAAAAAAAAACATTCCTTCCTACAAATCCTCTCATCCTTTCTTCAGTTATTTTCTGTATATTTTTTGAGTTTTGAAAGCCATTTGTTCCAACCTTTGTACTTGTATACATTCTCCACATATTAGTAAAATTGCTCACCCTCCGGCTGTGGACGTAAGTCATATTGACCAAACCACGTAAATCTTTTGTTCTGTCCCATTTTATTTTATCTATATTTATTTTCTTTATTATTTTTTGGGCTATTAAGTTCAACCGATATCCGATCCAAGGGCATTTACCTTAACAAACTGGTATCAGAGCTTTTCCTTTTAGTCTAACTTATCGTATGCTCTGTGGTTGCCATTAAGGTGGATCCTCCATATTAGAAAGTAATTTAGATTTTTTATTGTGAGGCTAAACAGGGCCCACAGCCTCAAATTTATCTTATGGGGTCCACATCTTTGGTTTTATCTTGCGGGACCCACTATCTTGGTTTTTAACTTGTGGGATCTACTGCCTCGATTTTGTAAACAAAGTTTGGCTTTGCTTGTGGGGTTCACATTTCGACTTTGCCTGTGAGGCTCGCATCTAGTGCTTTTGTGGGATTCGCTATCCCGATTTCATGTGTGGGGCCCACCTGTAGAAAAACAGTCAAAATATCAATTTTTTGGCCATCATAACAATAACGAAGACCTCTATTGAAAAGTTTGATCGAAGTGTTAACTTCGGTATGTGGCAGCTCAAGATGCAAGCCATTTAAATACAAGATGGGTGTGAGATTGCATTTGATGGAGTGGAGAAAAAGCTAGCAGATATAGCGTCAGATAAATTAATGGATCTAGATAAAAAGGCTAAATCAGCCACCATATTGAATCCCTCCGATGAGGTTTTACAAGAGGTTGCTGGTGAAAGCACAGCTAAAGGCATATGGGACAAGTTGAAAGCTATGTATGTGAAGAAGACGGTGGAAAATAAGCTTTATTTGAAACAAAAGTTGTACATGTTAAGGATGACAGAAGGTATATCTATTCTTTCACATCTGGATAAATTTGATTCTCTTATTTTGGATTTGAAGAATGTAGATGTAAAAATTGAGGATG
>JAOSBP010000204.1:28077138-28087572 GCA_027563825.1 Erythroxylum mucronatum
ATATAATGATAATAATAAGAAGTGATACTAACTATTCTAGATTTTATAAATTTATAAACTTACATGAGTAGCTGGGGCATTTGATATTGTGGCACTTGATGGATCTTCAATTAAGGCAGAAGAATTGAGTAACAAACTATGAATTGCTCCAGTATTTGCCAAATGTGCAAAAATAGCTGAAATTTGTTTCATTTCCCTAGCTTGCTTCTCAATAGCTGCATCCTAAGAAAAAAATTCATGAAGTCAACGAGCAAAAAAAATCAAGAGAAAATAAATATCTTCAAGTCACTTTCCACTCTATGTACTCAAATTAACGATAACAATGATAAGGTGACTATTACTGGCACCATTGGCTTCCTCATGTCATTCTATTTTCACAAGCAGATGGTGAAGGTGATGGAGGTTTTTGATAGGTAAAGGTGATGGAGGTTTCCGACAGGTGAAGGTGATGTGATAAATGATTTATAATCTAGAGGCAACCCATTAAAAGTGAATAGGAAGAAGAGAAGTAGTCACGAGCAACAGAAGCATCATAGCATCTCGAAAGATAAAATGACAGCAACGCAGAGTCCATTAGCAAAAAACGACATAACAGGGACTAGAGAAAATAAACAAAACCATAGCAACACTCCAGTACACTAAAACGAAAGCACACAGGAGACAAGAGCACAAACAAAACGCAGGCAGCATAAAGGAGATAAAACACAGAGAGCGAGAAAAAACGCTAGAGATGTGCAGCAGACCAAAACACCAACAGCACAGAAGAAAACAATAGCTAGGATTTAAAATGTACAGTAGCTGTTGGGAGGGGAAAAAATGCAGCAGTCCACAGTTGCTTTAATGAAATTAAAATTAGAAATTTACTTTTTATGTGTATTAAATATATAATTAATACTTTATAAATTAGTTTCTAATTATTAAACATCTGAATCCACTATTTATTAATTCGGATAAAAAGCCTTGTTTTACTTTAGGCATCAGAAAGAATGACCCCTAAAGCTAAAGCTAAAAGATGATGCGATCATGATCTATGACATTGAAATTCTAAAACATTAAACAAAGACTTTAGTGACATGGGAAATTTGCCTCTTCAATTTAGGGCAGTTAGATATGCATTTGCTTGTGTAACGTATGTGAACAAGAGAACAAACACCCGTCAAACTGTAACTAAATGATAATGGTTATTCTTTGTTAAAGGTTTAAGTTACAACCCTTATCTGACCCTCTTAAAAGAGAAAGCCTTGTGCACAGATTTGTCCTTTTAGGTTATCTGTGGTTTAGTAATCGCTAACTACTTTTCGACCAAACAGCAACACGATTTATTCAAAGAAACCTATATCTTACTCAAGAAATGGAAGGTGATATATCAACTTAAGGTGAACAGAACAAGTTAAAAGAAGACTGACAACAGTACAGTTAACTCCAAACAGTATAACATTTGAACATTACCAATGAAGTCTAATGCTCGATAGTCCACCCGCTGTTTGAGTACCTTTTGTCCTTCAGCAATTCCCCAATTATTTTGGGTGGGTTAAGGCCTTCTCGTACAGCTTTTTCATAACGCTCCTTCCGAGGCATCCCATTTTGAGGTCCGTATCTCAATTCCATGTCGAAGTCCCTCAACATTTTCTTATTTTTGGCATAATCATCTGCCAGCAACAAAGATATAGACATACGAAACTATTGGTCCAATTAGCAGAAGGAGAGGGCATAGAGATACCAGAATGATAACCAATTTAAGCAACTACCAACAACTAAATTTGTTAATCACTATATATGAGACGGTTTCTCTTTAGGGTTTTCAAATTTCCCTCGAAGACACACAACAGGAAAAGAAAAAAGAGGTTAAAAGAAGAGAGAAACAGAGATGATAGAGAGTAACCTTTTTGGGAAGTTGAAGATGGTGGTTCTGTGGTGGATGATGCTGCAAGTGAAGGTCGCGCTTTCTCTCAATTTCAAATGTTGGAAATTTGGCTAATGGGTGAGATTTAGGGTTTCTTGAAGACAAGATTGGTAATAGTGATACTAAATTTGGAAGCTTAAAAGTCAAAGCACAGTTTAGTTGTATACTCAAAGTCCAGTTAAGCAATTCGGTCTTTTGCACTGTTTACTTCTACTTTTTCCTCGAAAACACATAACAGGGAAAAAAAGAAGAAGAAGAAGAAGAAGATAGAAACAGAGATGATACAGAGTAAGCTAGCGTGTTGGTGGATGATGACATGATGCTGCAAGTCGTGGGCTCGCTTTCTCTCTCTAGTGTTTCCATTCCAAGAATGCTTCAGAATGAAGAGAGGTCAATTGCATTGTTAAAGCGTTAGTTTGTTTAGTTGTTTCTTGTCCATTATATTTAAAAATTGAAAAATGTCATATGATTTAAACTTTAAAATCAGAAAATTATATGGAATTTTATTATTACTATAAAATATCATTTTATTACTTATATTTATAAAGAATCATAATTATATTTTTATTTGGAAATATTAATTTTATAATCTTTGATTTTTATTAGATTTCGACGATCAGGAGACACTAAAAGTAAAATTTTAAAGACAACGTTGATGTTTGGGCTTTGATGAATGCAAAGCCCAGTTTAGTTGTATACTCAAAGTTCAGTTAAGCGATTCCGTCTCTTGGACTGTTTTCTTCTTCGGTAAGAGAATATTTTTGTGTTTTCGAATCAAATAACTTTTTTTTGAAACAAAGTCAATATCAAAAACATTAATCAGAGCGTGAGGGGAAAATCTCAACTACAACGGCTAGCATATAAAGGTGAGGCTCGTGCTAAGTTATGAGCCTCAACATTGGCTTACCGACAAACCCAACCGACCTTGATATGAGGTCTGGGCACTTCATTACTTAACGAATGAATCCTTTATTTTATTACACATAAAACTAGAAGACAACTCCATTCATTACTATTTAATCCATAGTATTTATATATATATACGCTAAATATATAAAAAAGAGAAATTGAACAAACTCATAATGTCATTCAAACTATGTTAACAAATTACCCAAGAAACGTCTTGTCGTGTCGACTGCTATTCTTCTCCAGTAAAATAACTCCAACACTGTAGACATTTGAATTTGCTATTAATATTCTAGGGCACTATAACCATATGGTCCCATTACCAGGATAGACCAAGTTTGGGAGGAGACTTGTATATCTCAAAGGCCTAGGCAGGTACGAGCATCTCACGGATCCAACTCTTGATATTAAGTGATCAGGTATAAGAAATGTGAACAACATGACAACTAAATAGTGGCAATTATCTAGTCGAGCTGTACACAGCCATCCCCTGCACTCGGGATCCGTTACCTGGGCAATTTCCCCCCTCCCTTCGATTGCTCAGGCGGCGTTAGTTCGCCCTCTTGACCCCGAGGAAGTTCGCATAGCCATTCACAGCATGAACCCCCATAAGGCCCCCGGTTTTGATGGCTTTCCTGCTCTTTTCTATCAATCCCAATGGGAGACCATTGGGTCTTCTATAACAAGCTTCCTCCAGCGCCATTTTCAACTTGATGATTGGGACCCCGCGATCAACCGTACCATCATGATTCTTATTCCCAAGATTTCGTCCCCGACTTCCATAACTCACTTCCGGCCTATAGCTCTTTGTTCGGTCCTTTATAAGGCTCTTTCTAAGATCATTGTGAACAGGATCAAACCCTATCTCGACCATCTAGTTGCTCCTAACCAAAACAGCTTCGTCCCTGGGCGATTAATCACGGATAACATCATCATCACTCAGGAAGTCATTCACACCATGAAACGCAAATCGGGCCCTAAAGGACTTATGGCTGTCAAGGTGGATCTGGAGAAGGCTTATGATAGATTATCTTGGGCGTTCATTCACGATACTCTCACTGCTATTGGCTTCCCGGATTCGTTGCTTAACCTCATCCACCATTGCATCTCCACTGTTACCATGCAGGTGCAATGGAATGGAGCTCTTAGCGACGTCTTTCACCCCTCCCGCGGTCTTCGTCAGGGCGACCCGCTCTCACCTTACCTTTTCGTGCTCTGTATGGAACGGCTGGGCCACTCCATCCACTACGCAGTTACTGATGGTCGCTGGAGGCCAATCACACTCAGTCGTTCTGGGCCACCTCTTACCCACCTATTCTTTGCGGATGACCTCATTCTCTTCGTCGAAGCGTCTCACGATCAAGTTGTTATTATTCGTGACACCCTCCAACAGTTTTGTTTAGCGTCGGGTCAACGCGTCAATTTTGCTAAATCCCGTTGTTACTTCTCCAAGAATGTGCCACCTTCGGTATCCTCCGCTCTCAGCAGCGCTCTTCACGTTTAACCCACCAACAATCTCGGCCGCTACTTAGGAGTGCCTCTGCTGCATGTACGTGCTACTAAGCGTACCTATCAACACATTCTCGATGCTGTGCAACAACGCCTTTTGGGGTGGTCGGCTAACCTCCTAGCTCTGGCCGGTCGCATCACCCTGACACAATCCGTTCTTTCAGCGCTCCCTAGTTACACTATGCAGACGGTCCGACTCCCTCGCAGTCTTTGTGATGAGTTGGAAAAACTGATGTGTAGGTTTCTTTGGGGAACCTCCAATGGCAACAACCGAGTCCATCTCGTTAACTGGGAGGATGTCTGTCGACCTAAAGAGTCGGGTGGCCTTGGCATTCAAAAAATCCGCGCCACCAATGACGCTTTCTTGGCCAAACTAGGTTGGGCCTTGGTAACCAAGCCGCATGCTTTGTGGGTACGTCTTCTTTCCGCGAAGTACAAATTTGATGCCAACAATCCACCCACTGAACTGCCTGGCACCAGAGGGTCGATGATATGGAACAGTATCAAGGCTACCTGGCACATCGTTCTATAGGGCCTTCAATGGTCCATCAGGGACGATTCTCGGATACGCTTCTGGGCTGATCCTTGGATTCCGCGATTAGGCCCTTTGCTCCATCATTCTACTTCCCCCATTCCGACGGCCATCCTCCATTCTACTATCCAACACATGGTCGATGCTGATGGGTGTTGGAACTGGGCCGTTATTCACCCGTACGTCACTCCCTCTATCTGTCAGATTCTAGCCGGTACGTTTCCCCCTAACCCACACTTGGGTCCTGACAACTTACTTTGGAGCCATTCTGCCATGGGAGATTTCACGGTTGCGTCCGCTTACTCCCTTCTGCTTGAACACAGCCTTGACCGGTCCCAGGTTTTATGGAAAACCATTTGGCACTGGCCAGGTCCCCAACGGATCCGTTCTTTCCTTTGGCTCCTGGCTCATGATCGTCTTCTCACTCAGCAAACTCTTGTCCTCCGCCATATCTCCTTTGATGACTCTTGTCACCATTGCCACGCTACTGAATCCTCCCTTCATGTCATGCGGGACTGCCGCCTCGCCCAGAGTGTTTGGTCCACTTTTCCTTCCCATGTGCTTCCCCATAGCTTCTTCACCCTGTCCGCGCACGAGTGGATCCGGACCAACCTCCAGTACCACGGCAAGGTGTATGATCACGACTGGGCGATTCTCTTTGGCATCACGTGTTGGCTCCTATGGAATTGGCGCAACCGAACCTTATTTGAGGTTACTTTTACTTGGCCTTCCTCACCCATTTCTTGTATTTTGTCCTATGCAGGTCTTATCCGCCAGGCTACGGATTGGCAGCTTCCCGCAGCATTCGGCCCCCGACTTTGCCACCAGCGTAGCATCGGCTGGAGACCACCTTCCCCGGGCTGGATTAAATTAAATACTGATGGCACTAGCAACTGCTCGACGCTCTCAGCCACAGTTGGTGGGCTTCTTCAGGACCACACAGGCACATGGCTTGGCGGATTCACTCATAATCTCGGCTGGTGTCCCCCAATCACGGTAGAACTTTGGGGGATTTTTACTGGGCTCTCAATCGCCTGGACACTCGGATACTGCAGACTTATTTTGGAGGTGGATTCCACCGTGGTGCACCACTTGATTTCATCAGCGGCTGATCGAGGCCAGGCTCTCACCCCTATCGTTCAGGGCATCAATGAGCTGCTCTCCCGTCACTGGACCGTTAATCATCGCCATACTTATCGCGAGGGCAACCGCTGTGCAGACTGGCTAGCGCACCACGCAACCCAATTTGAACTGGGCGTCACTTATTTCGAATCACCACCCATAGGATGTCATATACTCCTAGCTGAGAATCAGTCGGGAACCTGTTTTACCCGACCCATTTTGTAACTGTATTGTCTTTCCCTTTAACAAAAAAAAAAATAGTGGCAAGCCTAAGGCACGACATCACATGTCCAACATGACTACCATTCGTGGTTTCTACCATTAGGTAAAGTAACTAGCCATGGAGGCAATCTAGCTAAGTCCACAAGACACTATCTCATGCCAGTCATACCAAAAGAGGCCCCCTGTATCAAGTCTTCTTTCTCTAGTTAGTGTATGCCTTTATGAATCCCTTACCCTACAATTTACTACCGAAGTGATGAACACGATAAGTCCTCATCGTGTTCGTATAATTGTCTTCTTAGCTTTATAATTTATCTACGTATATATATATAATTAATCTAATTCACTCCTTAAAATTTTAAAATCAGGTCAGATTTATATAATTACTTAAATTGTTTATTTCCATAAATTATATAAAATTAATTAGTTTAAAATTTTGAATTCTCAGTAATTAAAATTATAAATTTTCTGTCAATATATTCACAAATAATATTATCACTAATAAATTCCTAATAATAAACTCAATGGTAAAACCATACAATCTTTGTAAGTTTTTCTTATCTTTATTTAACCAAGTAATCTACAAGGTCACATATATAGTTTCACAATTTTTTATAAAGTAAAGGAGATTTTCTAAAACAATTTAAAGTCAATTTATCATCTTTTAATAATTTATACGTACAATTTTATAAATATTTAAATTAAAATATGAGAAAAACATTTTATTTGGCAATTAAAGTCAAAAAATAAAACTAAAAAGTAAATCCTAATTTTATTTTGCTTTTTCCTCTAATTTTACAATTTACTGCCGAAGTGATGAACACGATAAGTCTTCTTTCTCCGTCAGTTCATGTCTTTATGAACCCCTTGCCCTACCGTTTACTGCCGAAGTGAGGAACACGATAAGACTTATTCAGTCTTCCGCTTTTATGGTACGCTACTCTCCAACCAATGCATTAGTTGGAGGGTCTCACACGTTTCAATCATTTTCTGTTTTCTTCTCAAATTTCCAAGCCTTTCTTATTTTTATGGATCAAATTGATTCACATGGAAACGTCAAAGATCACATACTTTTACAACTTTTATGTCTTTAACCTCTATTAGTGACTTACTTGGCAAAGGGAATCTGTTTTCCCTTAAATTTCTTAGTACTGTATAAAAAAAGTAATAATTGCCTCCTTACGTGTGTGTATGTAAAGAAAGAAAAAAACAAACTATAAACAAAAATATTAAAAATAAATGTAAACACCTAGACTTATAAATAAATAAGAAAATAAAAATATAAACTTAATAATTAAAAAGTATTAAAATATTTAAATTCATCTAAATAAAAATATACTCTAAAATTTCTCATACTTTTTTAATTTCTAAAAGTTTTTATAAATATTTTAAGTCCTTTTTCTGTTAACACTGAGTAAATTATTTATTTTCTTATATAATTTTTTAAAGTCTTTCTTTTCCTATTAATCCATATATGTATACACTTTGTCTCCTATAAATTATTACCAAAGCGCTCAATGCGGCGTTAAATAAGCAATTTGATTGGAGAATATATATATATATATATTATTTGACTTTTTTATCTCACAAATTATTAAAAAATTAATTAGTTTAATTTCTTGAACTTTTAGTAATTAATATTACGAAAGCCTCTTATGATAAATGACATTCTTTGTATTGCTTAATATTAATACTAATATTTTTTAATGATGAAATCATATCCTTTGGATATATAATTTTGAAAATTGACATCATATTTTTACTTTTTAATTTCAAATTTTCTTAATATAATAGTAATAAGTCTCTTATATCTAGTAGTTTTAGTTATTTACATTTAGAAAATTAAAGGAGTTCATGAAACTTATAATTGTTAAGTTTTATTTTAAATTTTCTTGTAAATAAATAAAAGAGGAACATAAGTTTGAACTAAAAGAACTTAAATTGTATATATCATAAATTATATAGGAATTAATAATTTAAAAGTGTTAGATTACGATCAATATCATCTTCTACTTATCGTTAGATAATGTCATTGTGAAAAAAAATTGTCGAGTGATAAGGTGTATATATAATTTATTTCATAATTTATATAAAATTAATAATATATAATTATCTTTTAAAATTATATAAAAATTAATTCGATTGATTTTTGAATTTTTAATAATTAAATTATGAATTTTCTTTTAATATGTTCACATATAACTAGCAACTCAGTGGGAATTCAACTAGATGTTGATACAAATGATATTATGACTAATAAATTCCTAATAATAATGTCAAAAAAAATAAATTCATAATAATAGACTCAATGGTAAAACCATGCAATCTTTTGATGATTTATACGTACAATTTTACAAATATTTAAATTAAAATATGAGAAAAATTTTATTATTATTATAATTCATTAACTTAAGTCGTCTAATTTATGAAAGTCGTTTAATTGACTTTTAATAGTTAGCTCTATAAAATTCTTTGTGCAACTGACGGGGATAAGGTTACTACTAGTCAAGAACACCAAAGTCTATTATACTAGTCTAAGAAAAATTGTCTTTTCTTCCCAAACTATTCAAAGTCTTCCTCTTTGAATAGTTCCCTTAAATATCTTAGTACTATATAAAAAAAGTAATAATTGCCTCCTTGTATACACACACACACACATATATATATATAAAGGAAAGAACAAAATATAAACAAAAATATTAAAAATAAATGTAAATACCTAGGCTTATAATAAATAACTGGCTCTTAATGTTTCGGGTATAAGTGAAGGAAGATGATTAATTAGTACATATGAACAAGAATGGAATGATGAATTAGAGAAATAAGCACTATAATTAATATTTACTTTTTAAATTTATTTTCAAACTAATTTTGAAATAGAAAATTCTCTCATATTTTAGTTTAAATATTTGTATAAGTGTATGTATAAATGAATCAAAATAGGATAGATGATTGAAGGTATTGATATTAATCAATTATTTATAAATATTAATAATTTTGAGCTTAAATTTAATTTTATAATTTAAATTTAAAAATTTTGAAAAAGAACACAAATATTGTAATATATATGACTAAAAGAAAAAAGATAGATTAGTTAGAAAAGAAATACTTATTTATCTTATACTAATATATTTTAATGTCTTTGACTAAAAATCTATATCGTCTAGACTTTATAGTTTTAGTTGCTTAAAACAACTAGAGTAGACAACGTTGTAAGTAAGATTTTTTTTATATAAAGAACTCAGAACCTTGACTGTATAGAATTTATATATTTTAAAGGTAATATTATATTTTAAATAATAAATTTTATTTAATATTAATCAACATTATAAAATATATTTATTAAATATTTGAAGTTTCAACTTGTAATTAATATATTTTAGTGTTAATTTTGTTGTTAATATGTTAATATAGAGTGAAAACTGAAAAGTATGCCTCATTCCACGTTAAATCACATATGAATTATAATAAATTAAATGAAGAATAATTTCAATTTTAGTTAATTAATTAATGGATTAACACATAATTTTTTACTACTGGTGACAATGGCTAAATTAAATAATCGGACAATCCAAATTTTAGTTGAAATTTTAATTAAAATGATATTTTGAAATTTGATTAAATCATTTTCGGATCAAGTTAATATTCCCAAATTTAAGTCTCGTCTTTAATTCAATTAATTTAAACTTTTGTTTATTAATTTGGGTTGAAATAATAAATTATTTCTAATTATTTAGTAGTTTTTATTACTTGTTTTTAATCTATTAATTAATAAAATAATTTTAAAATAATTATTTAATTTCTTAACTCCATGTGTAGTTTGATTTGGAATGAAGTCTGCTTATTTAGCATTCCTCAACAGCAACATTATTAGAGAGAGTTAATAGTAAGTAATATTTGTAATAAATTGAAACTTTAAAAACTTGATTAATATAACTTATAATTGTGTTGTATTATAAAATTGAATAAAATATAAATATTTTTATTTTTATTTTTAAAATATTATTATAACTTATCATATAATTAGTGTATAAAACCGTAAACTAAACAGAACCTAAAGGATTGCTAAAAATTTTGAGCAAAATTTCTAAATTATTGTAAAAAAATATGTGTTGCAATCATTGTGGTCCATTTTTGAACAACGTGATCGTCACCAACCAGACTTCATCACCTTCATTTTGTGTATAAGTAGCCGATTACATTACTCCATAATCAAACAATTTCTTAGCTTGTTCTTCTT
>JAOSBP010000204.1:28087672-28103737 GCA_027563825.1 Erythroxylum mucronatum
TGGTTTTGGTTTTACCTACACATATGGAGTAGATGGTCACATGTGTATTAGGATGGTTTGGTTTTACCTACACATATAGAGTAAATGGTCACATGTGTATTAGGATGGTTTGGTTTTACCTACACATATGGAGTAGATGATCACATGTGTATTAGGTGTTTGAAATGTACTATAAATAGAAGGTTTGATATAAGAGAAAGATATATAAATGAATTCATAAGAATAATTCTTCACTCCCAAATACTCTGAAATTTTAGTTTCGGTTTTATAACATAATGGTCCTTTTTAGAGTTTTTTTTAAAACAATTTCCCTGTTGATTATAGGTAAGACTAATCTATGTGTTATTAGACTTTGCTAGATTTTGTATCAGTAAGATTCATACCGGATGATATTGTTGTTGTTGATTTTATGCTCTATTTCATGAAAATAATTTCTTAAAAATATTAATCATTAAGCACTATTGTGCTACATTATTTTTTTGAAAATGTAGGAATCTATAGTTGCTATTCTTTGAATACATACTAGGTAAATTTTCGGATTGACATAATAATTTACAAATTACGTCAATCGGGTATTCCACACTAAGCAAGCCCTGTAAGATAGACTCGATCAAAAGAACATAAATAGAGGGATCGAACCAAAACTTTTTGGCCCTGTATTCCTACAATCTACCAATTCGACCACCCTAGAGCCTATTGTGCTACATGCTAGTAAGTTCATATGCAACAAATAATTGCGATCCTTACGAAATATTAAAGAAATTCAGCATAAATGAAATGTTATAAAAGGATTTTTTTTATAGATTGAAAGAAGTACTTATATTTTTATTTTTATATTTTAAAAATTATTATTTATTCTTTGTAATATTATTTAACTATCAAAAAACTTTTTAATCATATTTTGTTTATTTTCATATATTTTTATTCAAAATAATACAGTAACAAAAGTTTAAGACGACATTATATTAAAAAGATTTATATAATACTTAAATAATCATATATAGAAATAAACGACAAATTTTAAAATAACTAATTAAAATAGAAAATATTTACAAAATCAAATTAAATGGAATTGCAATGTAATTGATCATTCATAATGTACACTTGTCATGATTTCAATTGATGATTGAGATAGTTTAAACATTGTACTAAATGTTAAATGTACTTGTCATGATTTCAATTGATGATTCATAATATACACTTGTCATGATTTCAATTGATGATTGAGATACTTGAAAATTTACTAGGAAAATTTTCGGATTGACATAATAATTTGCAAATTATTTTAATCGGGTATTTCACACTAAGCAAGCTCTGTAAGACAGACTCGATCAAAAGAACATAAATAGAGGGATCGAACCAAAACTTTTTGGCCCCATAGTCCTGCAATCTACCAATGCGACCACCCTAGAGCCTATTGTGCTAGATGCTAGTATGTTCATATGCAACAAATAATTGCGACCCTTACGAAATATTAAAGAAATTCAGCATAAATGAAATGTTATAAAAGGATTTTAGTTTGAAAGAAGTTCTTGTATTTTTCTTTTTATATTTTAAAAATTATTATTTATTCTTTGTAATATTATTTAACTATCAAAAAACTCTATAATTATATTTTGTTTATTTTCGTATATTTTTATTCAAAATAATACAGTAATAAAATTTTAAGACGACATTATATTAAAAAGATTTATGTAATACTTAAATAATCATATATAGAAATAAACGGCAAATTTTAAAATAACTAATTAAAATAGAAAATATTTAAAAAATCAAATTAATTGGAATTGCAATGTAATTGATCATTCATAACATACACTTGTCATGATTTCAATTGATGATTGAGATAGTTTAAACGTTGTACTAAATGTTAAATCATCCGTCGAAATTGACAAATACCATATCTAGTATTGAGATAGCTCTTTTTATGGAAGACATCCTTCGAAATTGACGTCTTCCGTCGAAATTCACTTGTATTGAGATAGATCATTTAATGGAACACATCCGTCGAAATTGACTTTATACTATAATCTTTTGCGATCACAAACATCTTATCTACTTTTGTTTGTATTGAAATTATTGAGATAGATCTTTTTATGGGACACAACATTTTGCAATGCTTTAAAAGATTTTTAATCAATAATATATTGTTATAAAATTAGTTAAAAATTAAATAATTTTAAAAATTTTAAAATATAATTAAAAGTGTCTGTTCTTATTATTTTCAAAATTTCATAAAGTAATTAATTTTAAAAAATAAGAGAACGAACATAATTGAACCGATCAAATTAATTTAATTTTTTAATCATTAAAATTAAATTATTTTTAATTTTAAATATATCTCGAACTAATTAAATTTGAGTTAAATTAATAATTTAACATAATTATTAAAAATTACTAATTTGGGTTGACTTTAATTAATTCGATTCAAGTTTAAGAAATAGGTTGATTTGTTATATAAACAATATTTAATTAGTTCATATATTTTATTGTTATTTTAAAATTGAAATATAAGAGAATGAGTTTTTTTAAAATAAAAATTAGAAAGGATTTTTTAAAAAAATTGAAAATCATAAATTTTTTAAGGTTTCTTAAACTATAAGAAAATTTTCTGCGTCTTTTACTCCAAAATTCACAATATTAAAATTACAATTTATATTAGGTAAAAGGAGTGTGAATATATAAAAGGTTTAGTATTTCCGAAAAGGATAATTTTTAAAATAAATTTTGTTACTATTTATATAAAAAATATCCCATCATAAAATAATAAATAATTTTTATTTTTAATAAAAATTATAGATTTGATTAAATCACATAGAGTTTATGTCTTAGCAACACTAACAAAAACCCAAGTGTTTGAGCACAAGGTTAGAATTAATTACATCGTAAAGAAAAACCAAGTGCTTAGGTTGTAGTTTAATTAAAGAAATAGCAGTTAATAATGATTGGTGGATCGTCGTCATAAAGGAGAATCCAAAACTATAGGCTTCGCTATTTACTATTTTAAAAATTCAGAAAAGGGTCCAAAACCATGTAAACTTTGTTGTGGACGGGGGGATTCTTCTTTACTTCTAAAGTAAGTTTGAAGTAATGTCATAATAATTAATTAATCAATAAAATTTTTATTCAAAATTAATAATCATTTAGACCAATAAATATTTTTCATTCTAAATTGTAAGATTGTATATATATATACACACACACAGAAACAAACTCTCTACTAGATAGGGGTAAAACTGCATACTATCGAACTTTTTGCTTCAGTAAGACTTTAATTGGGTGTTCTTGACGATGATGAGTAATAAATATTCATCATTATCACGTCCAATCTGAAGTCTTGCGATAAAGCGGGGTCTAGAGAGATCTGATAGTACTAAAAAGATAAATACAAATATTTTTTACAATTTGATTATTTTAATACATATAAAAATAAGAAGTCTTTTGGGCATATTTTTTAAATTTCAGAAAATTAACTAACTTTCATGTAAATGAATAACGCGTTTGACTTGAAATGAATCCTAGAAATATTTTATATAAAAAATATATATATATATACACACATATATATATATATATATGAATGTATAATGTATGTGTACGAAAAACGTGATTCAATGGATTGTTACGTTGGAATAATTGCTCCAGACCCACAGGATGTACAGATGATTGCTTATAAACCCAATACCTTGCTTTAATCATCATCATATTCATCTTCTTACTTTGATCTTCCAGTTGTTGTTTTTTCTCTTCTGACATGGAACTAGAACAACCCATCTTGGAAGAAAATGTCCAAAAACTGAGCACAGCCTCGGTTATAGGACCAGGTTCATCATCAACTTCAAAGGGTAGGTCTGGTTCTTCTTCATCCTCCAGCAGTCACCTCTGTTCTTATCGCTCAGAGTCCTTCAGGACACTTGACATGGGAGTGCCTAAGAGCAATTCAGCAGAGGAGAAACTCTCCTGGTTACGTTCCCAGATCATTGGGGATGATGTTGAGTTTGATTCACCCTTTGGAAAACGCACACTTACATATGCTGATCACACTGCGTCTGCTCGATCTCTTCATTATATCGAAAACTTTGTCACTGCCAACGTTCTTCCCTTTTATGGTCAGTTTCTGATATAATAATCATATGTTACAAGTTTCTTATCCTTTTCACCTTAGCTTGCTTAACTTCACCAATCTATAATCTTTCGTTGTACGATTCTTCTGTGTTTAGAACACCAGAATATGAAACCTTTAAGGATCAAAAGTAGGAACAGTAGCTCTAATGGATGATTGTATGTATTGATGGCAGGGAACACTCATACTTGCGACAGTTACGTGGGGCATAGGACCACAAAAATGACACGTGAGGCTATTAACTACATTAAAAGCTGCTTAGGAGGTGGATGCGACGATGCAGTCATGTTCTGTGGCTCAGGTTCTACGGCCGCCATTAAAAGGTTACAAGAAGTGATGGGGATTTCTGTGCCATCAACTTTAAGAGAGAGAGTTTTGAAATGTCTGAGCAATGAAGAGAGATGGGTTGTCTTTGTTGGACCATATGAGCACCACTCGAACATCCTTTCATGGCGTCAAAGTTTGGCTGAAGTGATAGAGATTGGTCTGGACGAAAGTGGACTAATAGACATTGAAGATTTAAAGCGCAAGCTTGACATGTACAAGTATGCGAATAGGCCAATTATGGGCTCATTCTCAGCTTGCAGTAATGTCAGTGGAATTTGTTCCGATACTCGAACGATTGCTAGGCTTCTTCATCAGTTTGGAGGTTTTGCTTGCTTTGATTTTGCAGCCAGGTATATGCATTAAGAACATTCACTACTCCTGAACTTCAATTTCCAATTTCTGAATTCTGACAATCAGATGCTAACTAAAACTTTGTCTGTTCCTGAAGTGGTCCTTACGTTGAGATTGACATGAGATCAGGAGAAGTTGATGGTTATGATGCTATTTTCCTTAGTCCTCACAAGTTCTTGGGAGGCCCTGGATCACCAGGAATACTTCTGATGAGCAAAGTTCTTTACCAATTGAAGTCTTCACCTCCATCTACTTGTGGTGGTGGAACTGTTGATTATGTTAACGGATTCGACGAAAAGGTATGTGTCATCTATGCCAATTCAGGTATCAGAACAGGACAGTTTGTACTTTTCACATTTTTATGACATTGAATTAGAGATGCAAAAAGGGTTAGGCTCAACTTTGCTGCTTGATAGGGTTTCAAGCCAAGTTCGGATTTAAATGAAACAATTCGGGTTTCATCCCTAGATGAAATTTAGTGTAGTTAGTCTATTATAAGTTTGACACTATCAGCTTCAATTGCAGGAAACCCTTTACTTGGAAGACATAGAGGAAAGAGAGAATGGTGGAACTCCTCAAATTATCCAAACAATCAGAGCAGCATTGGCTTTCTGGGTGAAAGAATTCATTGGTTTCGGAGTAATCGAAAGACAGGAAGACAAGTACATAACCAGAGCAATTGACAGGCTTCTTCCTAACAAAAACATACAGATTCTAGGCAACACAAGTGCCAAGAGACAAGCTATCATGTCTTTCCTGATATGGTCTACAAGTAACAGCCCAAATGGGAGTCCAATTGATGGTAAGGATTCAGAAGAAAGGAAGAGTCTTTACATGTGGGGAGAGACAGGGAGTAAGAGGGACAAGCCTCTTCATGGACCTTTTGTGGCAGTTCTGCTGAATGATCTCTTTGGTATTCAGGCTAGAGGAGGCTGTGCTTGTGCAGGACCCTATGGTCATAAATTGCTCAACATCGATAAAGCCACCTCTCTATCCGTAAGATCTGCCATAGAGAAGGTAAGCAAGTCTGAAATTCTCTAACTTTTCCAATTTGACCCAGTTTCAGACCGGGCTTAAAAAACTTCAGATTTTGAAAACTAAGGTCATTTGCCACCTAATGTCACAGGGTTATGTTGGGGTGAAACCAGGATGGACAAGAGTTAGCTTTCCATACTACATGTCAAATGAGAAATTTGAATACATTCTTGGTGCTATAGAGTTTTTAGCAATCTATGGCCAGAGATTTCTTCCATTGTACAGCTTCAACTGGAAATCTGGCAGCTGGTGTTTGAAGAAGAAGGCATTCCAGGACCTGAAAGGCAAAGAAACAAGAGGTGCCACGGATGTTCTCGGGCCATTGGTAACTACAACTCAAGCAAAAGTAAGGGCAGATAATAAGATCAAAGCAAATGGCAGGCCTGAAAAGAATTTTAGCTATGATTCCTACCTGGATTTTGCCAAATCCATTTCAACCCTGCTTCCCAAGTTTCCTGACCGTCGAAGAATTCCTAAAGACATTGATATTAATCTCTTGCACTTTCGAGTTTAGTTTTAGTAGTTCTCTTTATAGCTACATCTCCTACTATCAGTATCTAAATGAAGCAAAAATTTAGGATTGTTGTAATACATTGAAGTAAAATCAATGATTATTAAAAAACCAAATCAATCCAACTTGTTTAACCATAAAAATCTTTAAACAACCAATTTTTAGTTTGATTTTTAACTTTTTGGTTCGATTTATCTTAATAACTTTTGTTGTTAAAAATCAATCAATTTATTAATTAGTCGATCATTTTTGTAAACTAATTGATTTTTATAAATCAAAATAAATCAATTGATTTTATTTAATTATTTTCTTCTTCAATTAAATTTCAATTTGTTCTATGGATAATAACAATATTCTTCTTTAATCAATTTCAAATTCATCAATTTTGTTTAATCTTTATATGATATGATATTTGTTATATATATATAAAGTTTAAAAATTCAATTGACATTAGATTGTATCAATATGAATTGCAAAATTATATGAAAATCATATAAAGTTATATATTTAACATCAATATTTACTCCAATTCATAAAACTTAAGACCTTCAAATGAATTAATTATGAGAGTTTCATAAATTTTTATTTAATAAAATAAATATGACATCTTTTTATGCATCACCTATAATCTATACTATTAAATAATGATACCAAATACAATTATCGATTATCTTTTGAGAAATAATGTCACATTAAATAATAATATTTTTGGCAATTAATAAAATTATACTTTATTTATGAGCAATTATATTATATATAATTGATCAATAATATTAGCAAAAAAAACATAGATGAATAGAAATATGACATTACCTTAAAAATTGATAACTTTCTTATCAAATTACAAAATAAAATATTAAAAACTTATTTATCCATTTATTAAATAAAAAATTAAACTTAAATTACTGCAAAAAATATTACAGAGAAAACTATAATAAGGGAATACTGTTTAATTAATTTTTTGATATTATTTATCGACCCCTAATATCTTTTGCTTTAACATCTTTTTTCCATTTAGTTTTTTTGGATGACTGAAAAAATAACTACTTTTTTGCTATAAGAAATTAAAGACTTCCGTCATGTTAAACATTAATCCTAGATTAATTAAATAACAAATCAAGATTACAATATTAGATAAAGAATAGAATAGAATACTTATGATATAATAAGACAATAGATTAGTGTCAATTAGATCTAACTCAAATTATTCCCACCTTGTCTACTAAGGCTAGTAGAATTAATTTGTTCTTTTGAATTAGAAATTAAAGGGTAAAGACAAGAAGATATAAAAGATTAGTGTCAATTAGTTCTAACTCAATAGTTGGATCGAAGCTTGAATACAAAATGATATAAAAAATTTTCCAGATCGAACCTTAATAGAATACCTAAATTTAGTTGGACTTGTTAATTTCAGAACAACTTGACTTATATCTGAGTTATTTGTTAAAATTAACTAGATGTAAAAAAACAGTTAAGTTAAAATCAAAATTGGCCTAATATAAAATTCAAATTTAAGGTTGACAAGGTGTTTGATTATGACCTAAATTTTTTTATATGGGTCTGAGTTTGACCTACAGCCCAATTGAGCCAAAGTTCT
This sequence comes from Erythroxylum mucronatum, assembly GCA_027563825.1. Taxonomy (NCBI): domain Eukaryota; kingdom Viridiplantae; phylum Streptophyta; class Magnoliopsida; order Malpighiales; family Erythroxylaceae; genus Erythroxylum; species Erythroxylum mucronatum. The sequence goes on from JAOSBP010000204.1 coordinate 28,095,617, forward strand.
AGGCTTGAACTCGATCGAATTTGATTAAATATTATTTTTTTATAATTTTTAAAAACTCAAAATAATAATATTTTACTCACACAATAACATAATTTCATTTAAAAATTTTGAGTTTCGAATTAGGCAGTTTTAGTCTCAGTTCAGTCTGAAACATGAAACTTAAATATCAAACTTGGTTCAAATCTCGATCAATTTTTAGACTTAAGCTATATTTGGTTATAGGGTTTATAATGGAATAGAATGAAACGGAATATTATTCCATCATTGGAGAGGTGATTTTATAAAGGAATGGAATGGAATGAGATAGAAGAGGAAAGTTTCATATTACATCTCAGTCCATCATAAACAATAAAAATGAAAAACTTCTGATTTGAGGGGGTCTAGGATGAAATGCAAAATGATAAACAACTTTACACTATATTAAATTATAAACCCTTCATTCAAACAACATTTTACTATATTACATTATGAACCCTTCCATTTCTCTCAAATAATAATTTTCTAATAGTATTTGGAAGTGACCAAATAGGTTTACGACCAAACATCAATATGTGTGTGTGTGTGTGATGTCCTTGAATCAATAAGAAGTGCATTTGTGGCTACTATGGTAACTGTAGTGAAGTCATATGTCTACAAACATGTTACTTGTGGATCGTGTTGGATTAACAGAAAAATGGTATTGGTGCTTATCAGGTACACCTTGAACATATGGGATGTTGGGGCCAAAAATGATTAGATCGTATTAGAGGAATTACTTTGAGCAAATTGATGGCTTGTTTTGGGTAGTCGACAGCTCTGATCTTAGGTTAGATGATTGCAAGATGGAACTTGACAATCTTTTGAAAGAAGAGGTATTGTCTTCTCAAGGATTCTTCTTTTATGTAATTGTCAGAAATTTGTTACTTTAAATCTGTATTCTTTTTTAATTTGTCTGTTCAATTGGCAGAGGTTATCTGGAGCATCTCTACTTACTCTAGCAAATAAGCAAGACATAACAGGGGCCCTTACACCAGAAGAAATTGCTAAATTTTGTTCCTTTAGCTCAAGTTCTATACTATGACTATTCATTTTCATATTGTTGTCATTTTGACCTTCGGATCTCATCCAACCTATATCGAGGGAGAAGTAGCTAGTTAAAAAATTTATTGAAATGAATGAGATATAAAAATACATGTTCAGGAAGCTTCTCCTACATTAAGGATAAGCTAAAGCGACAACCATATAAGTCGATGAACAACCAAACGACACTGTGATAATCACAGATACAAAATAAACCTTAAACGACAAAAATAGCAAAAGCTTTAACAATCTATTGATTTTCCTTAAGCCCATGAACAACCAAACGACGCCGTGGTAATCACAGGTACAAAATAAACCTTAAACGACAAAAATAACAAAAGCTTTAACAATCTCGTGATTTTCCTTTAGAGGGTAAAGAAATTCCTCTCACCTAAATAGACTCTAGAAACTTCTAAATTTGGGTAAAACTTTTTATCTAAATTTTAAAAATTGAAGTTGTTGAATTATTTTAAATTTTAAAAATTATAATATAAACTAATCATCATATTGGATTTTAATATGTAACAGTTTTTAGAATATAATTTGTCATTACAAATATGCAATAATAATAATTATATATAAAAAATTGGGTTCCTTTTAATAAATATATAATTCACTATAATAATCACATAGAAAAAATTTTAGTTTCATATACGAGATTTAAATTTAATATTTCAATTCAATTTTAGCTCGATATCATTTGGAATAATATTTTTGGTTCAGCCTCATTTATTAATTTTTTATTTATTAGTAATCTTTTTTAGTTGAAAAATGAAGTACATATTTAAATATCACGTTTGAAATTCCTATTTTTCTTTTATTCCTATTCTATACATTGGTTACTTACTTTTATTCCTTAGAGAGTTTTAGTAGAATGCTGAATAACGTTGAAGAAATAATATCATAATCGAGTATAACAAATTTACAAAAGTATCAACTCTATTTAAGAAATTGATATAAAAATAAAAATTGATATTATAGACATTAACATAAATCATAAGTAACATTGTTTATTATTGTAAATCAATAGATGATCAAAGAGTACTCTAAAGATAACATATTATATCCAGAAATTATCTTATCCCTAATTTTGATAGAAAAGAAAAATTAACGACAAAAAAGTAGTAGCAACTGTCAATAGTCTTCTCGATGAAGTAGAGCCATGCTTTCTGCCAATATGGGTTTATGTACAAAATTGCAAACATTGTGACTAATATAATAGTAAAAGTCATAGAAAAACTTATGTAAAAGACATTCATGTGGATAAGCTCGTCATCAACTTCGTCAACATTTGAAGATGGTGGTGTAGGTGTTTCTGAATTGCAATTCTTCGATAGTGGTAACCTGCAGAGGAAAGGATTCCCTTCGTAACTACTCTCATCAAATGTGGAAAATTGAGCAACCCTATTGGGTGTCTCACCAGAAAGGTTACTCTAAGACACATTGAAAACTTCTAAAAAGTTTAGTTCCGTAAGCTGACAAGGAATTGTTCCACTCAAGTTTTTTTTTGATAAATCAGAGGAAAATATTATAAATAAATAAAAAAATATGTACCAAAAGTCCATTTACAAGTGCCCCAGGAGGCACAGCGAGCGAAAGACAACTAGACACAAGCTAGGTAAGCTGAAACAAAGCAGGAACCCAAAAACCGACAGTCAAAAGTAATACACTAGAAATTTCACGGAATCAAAGCATCTAACAACCAAGTGAAAGCGACCGAAAATCAATAGCCCAGACGAAGCATAACAAAGGAGAAAGCTGCTCATGTATTCCCCACCGCTACCACCACGAAGGGAGTGTGTGGAACCAACGGGGATACAAGGCAGGCATGACCTCACCAAAGAAATCCCGCGGGCTGCAACCTGGACAAAACGAACAATAAACCTGCAGAATAGAAAGCCTAAAAATAAAAATTACCTCCTCTCGGTGTATAGGCTGAGAAGTTCTCTAACGTAGGAGATAACTCTGAGAGACACTTTCTCCTCCGCCATAGCTTCATTCCTGAAGGTGCGAGCATTGCGTTCGGTCAATATATGGTAAACTGAAATGGCAAGCAAAAGAGGGAAATGGATGATGGCGAGTACATTGGTACTGGAAACACTACTATACCAGGACAGGATATCTGAAAGAGTTGAAGGGGAACTACTGGGTAGATTAAAATGGGTGAGACAACGAGCCCAAACTGCATGGGAGAAAGGGCAAGCAAAAAATAAGTGGTCGATCGATTCATTCGCTGCAAGGCACAAGGAACAGTGGTTAGGAGTATAAAGGTAGGGAAGCCTATCACGGGTGTGAAGCTTACGCAGGAATGCGAGCCACAAGATAAAGGAGCAACGAGGCGGGCTATATTTAGACCATACCAATCGATACCAAGGAACAACCGATAACGGGGGACGCAAGAGTTGATAGGCTGATGCATTGGTGTAACACTTAGTGGGACTCGCTAGCCATTCCAACCTGTCAGGTAAAGTGTGATTAGGTAAATAACCAGGAGGCTCAAGGTGTCGAAGGAGGTCCATAGAAGCCTGCCCCCAACTCCAAGCATCATTAAGTATTACATCAGAGACACGGGCTGTCAGTGGAAGCGTCGAACTGTTAATTGGAAGTTAAATAGAATAAATCAATCATTGGAAGATCATCTAGGTTGACTCACAGTACACTCCAATTTATTCTATTACCTGGATGGTCTGGCAATGTCTGAATAGCGTCCGACTTGAGCATCTAAAATCATACAATTTGTATATAATTCACATTACAAAGTTGATCAATCAAATACATATTCATCTGTGCACATATATACGTAAGTCATGTTCAATGCATACTCAATTGACTTTTCCTAGGTATGTAAGCTTATTGAAGTTTCTTAACCATTCAGCATCATACTTTGTATACTACCATTTTGCAATTAGTTTATGCCTTTAAAATAGCTTGATTTACTCCAAATTTATCAATCATACTTTACACTTATCCTTAAACATTTTCCTGATAAAAAAGCTTCTTATAATACACACACAATTGGTACCTTACATCTGAAATTTTAGCAAGCTAAATCTACACATTCACCAAAATTTTTCCAGTAACATATACTCGGGATGTGTTGTTTTTATAAGAAATATTTTTAAAACACACAAAAATGTCTTTTTAACATTTTCGTAAAGTTGTTGTGATTTTTTTATTTTTAAAACAAAAAATGGCAACAATACTCTAACAAACAAATTTTGACGACTTGTTTATTTTTGTATGAAACCTACAACAAAAACGAAAAAAGAAAGCAAACAAGCCCTAAATAAGCACGTTTAGGCTGCATGTCTCAAGTCTGGGTTAGGCTTAGATTTCCCGGCTCAGCTAATTGTCAATTCTGATAGAATTATTCTCCACGTTAAGAAAAGAAAGCTGATAAATTTTATAATAGCTACACTTATAATAGTGGGATGATATATTTGTATATAATAGATATATTTAGTAACAGAACAACTTCCAGAGCATATTGAGGTATGCCATGAGAAATTTTAATGACACCATATACGTTTAAAGGATATAATCAATATATATCTTTCATAAACATTATTAGAAATACAATAACACCGTAAAATATATTTGTGACTTGTCAAATTGAAGAAAGCTCAAGAATGTTCTTTTATTTTTCTTTTAAGTAAATCAAGATTGAATCTTAGTATATATTAAAAAGATATGTGTCAAAAATTGGAGCATGGATTTATGACAATTAATAATATACTTGATTTGCAATTAGGTCTTACTCTAATTTCTTGGATTTCACGAATAAAATAAATACGAGTGGCGCCCGTCACATATATCAGAGACCTGTTAATATGATTTTCAACCTACTAAGAATAGTTTGACAAATGAATGTAGAGCAGAACCGTCACTCATTTTAAAACTTTCTTTACTTCAACTTAGAATTTAAATCGTTTTGCCCTGAGATTGATGGTCCTAAATTACTACTACTAATACTTATATAATTAATGGCAGTAGGTCAAATCAGGTCTATAGTGCCAACATATGCATGAGCTACACAGTTTTTGTTCCTAAATTTCGCCATTGTTTTCTTAATCTACAAACAACGATTTGCCAACTTTCTGGGTTTTGAGTCTTGTTTTCTTGGCTATCTTATCTGGTATTATATTGTACAGTCTAGGAAGTGACATGGGCTTTGGAGTTGGAATTCCGATATGCGTGGAATGTGGACCGCTAGCAACCCCTACCGGTGTAAGGTAGTAGGCCCAACACTTGTTCTTGGCATTTGCGGTGGCGGCGATCATAGAATGGCCTGTAGGGGCAGTGGTGTATGTGTTCAAGCACATGAAAGGTCGCAAAATCATGGCCCATCCTGCTACGGTTGTTCACCCGTCAGTCACCAATGCAATTCCCATAAGATAGTAGACAGGGGCTTGGTTTCTGTTAGTTTCTTTGTTTTTATTTCTACTTCAAATGCCAATTAGGTGTTAAAATATAAGAGTGAGAGTTTGTCACACATTGAAAAAAGAAGAAAAAAAAGAAGACCAATATATAAGTCTAGTTGGCTACTCCACCTATGACCAATTGGTTTTAGGATGAAACCTCACTTGGGCTTGTATGTGGTCTAATTTTCCTTCTCGTGTGGGCCTGTAGGCTCATTGTAAATTCTAACATGGTATCAGAGCGGGTTGCTCTTATGTTAGTCGTTAACTCCTCGAAATAACAGATTATGTCATGTGTTAGACCCACACGTGAGGGGGTGTGTTAAAATATAAGAGTGGGAGTTTGTCCCATATTGGAGAAAGAGAGGAAAGAAGACCAATATATAAGTCTAGTGGGCTACTCCACCTATGACCAATTAATTTTAGAATGGAACCTCACTTGAACTTGTATGTGGTCTAACTTTTCTTCTCGTGTGAGCCTGTAGACTTATTGTAAATTCTAACAATAAGTCTTCCTGTCTCTTTATTGTATCCCAGACTCCCAGTGAGCTTCTTGCCTCTTTGTTGTATATTATTACTGCACTTAAGAAATAATATTGATAACAACACAATAATAATGTGAGATGATTCTATCTGTTCTACAGACTAGTCTCATTGCCCTAGTGAAAGGTTTTACGGGTGAATAGATGGTAATGTCAATTTCAAAATTTAAAAAGAAAAGATATTAATTAACACCAGGTAACCCTCCCCTAGCCATTGCTGTCGAAGGGGCCTGAAGTAAATTGGAAAATAAACGAAATGGTCAGGTCACAGATTTTTAAACCGTGGACCGTATTCTATGGTCTGGTCGTCTACTGTAATTATAATCACAACAACGTCATATTAACTGGAATTGTCACAAGAATTCACAGTTGATTAAAATTTTCACAAGTTCATATTAAATTCCAACATTTAAGTAATAAAGTTCATACTCGGGAGGTTGACGCTCAATGCAGTCTTTTTTCCTTCCTGGAATAAGAATTTCAACATATGCTTTGAGGCCATTAATGATATGTCTTCGACAATAAATAGATTTCAACATAGAAAAGATATCTGCCACATTTTAAAGACGTTGAATGAAAAAAAAAAAGAAAATGAAATTCATGAACTTTTTATTGAGAGCCGTCGTCAGCTTATTGGAGGCTGAAAAGTTTAAAGAATCTTATTCTTCTTTTGTCAAGGCTGATAAATTTAGGTTAAAAGAATCTTACTGTTTTTGTTTGTGCCAAGTCTAATAAATTTAGGTAGAAGTTGACGAGTATTTAAGACTTCATAATTTAACTTTTAAATGGTCAAAATTTCGCTTGTCTTCATAGGTTGAAGACTCCATTTTGGCTTACTTGCTGCATGTTTTCTAACATCTAGCTTTCAAAGAAGACGCTTGTCAACTTTATTCGCGAAATAGCGCTACTATACCATCTAGATAGTTGGTTCAAACTAAATAAAGTCTAATCTAAAGGCTTAAAACTAAATTGTTTCAGGTGCGACATAGTAAAACTAGACAAAATTTTAACTTCAGCGTAATCTTCAATTTGTAGCAAGAAACCTTCTCACCCACCTAAGTCTTTCGAAAGGCACAAGACTAAAAAAAATACAAGCATTTGTGCAAGATAATTAGGAATTTTACTTAAAGCAGTATCTCTTTCATCATCTATCAATCCCTTTATCTCACCAAATGCATCATCTAACTCATAAACTCTTTGTTGAATATACGTTTCAATCTCGATACTCTTACACAATTTTTCTCCCACCTCTTTCATGTTATCTCCCAACAACCTGGCAGCAAGAATAATTGAATCTACACGACTTGGTTCTCCTATATCATCATTCTTTTTCTCCTCTTTATTAAAATATTTTCAGTTTGTCTTTCAACAGTTGATGTTTGAGGTTGGGTTAAGGATTCATCCATGTCATGCAAACCATGTTCAATTTTATATTCATTTTCACCATCTTTATTTATCTCACTTAGACCTTCTTGCATTTCCATTTCTTCAAGAATATCCATAGCGATTTGTGTGTCATTTTCAGTTATACGATCTTCTCCATAAATTCCAGTCAATTCATTATAGAAAGGAAAACTCTTCCTTCGAAATTGAGCAGCATCTTTGTGACTCTAACAAGATGAACAAAAACAACATTACCAGATTATATAAATGACAAGAAAGTAGTTAAATAAAATACTTAAAACAAGTTAAAAGTTCAATACTTACATTTAAGTAAGAATCTCATACATGATCTTCAATAGTGACGATCTTCTTTTCGTTATCTCATACAAATCCACTAGTATCTTTCCTTATCATATCATTCTTTCTTTAAAGTCTTAATCCTAGACTCTATGGCTCTGTTTGGTAAACAGCTGATTGCATTAGCGGTTAGCTGATTCTATCAATTGTTAGCTAATAGCTGATTTAACTAGCAGATTGTTGGATCGCGTATGGCCTGAATATTCAAAATATTCTACGAAAAAGACCATACAACATCGTGATGTATAATCGAAAACACCAAGGATGGACGAAAATACCTTATTGTCGTGAATAGGTTGCCTCTTTTTCGGATTCCAAGACACTGCAAACGCGAATGCCCTCTACCGGTATCCACACGAGCA
>JAOSBP010000204.1:28153464-28195742 GCA_027563825.1 Erythroxylum mucronatum
CCTTCCACTTAAGCCTACTTATTCTAAGACCCTAATGAACTTCCAAATTTACCCTTAATGCAAATGTCCAATTAATCATACTTTAAGCCGAACTTTAACCAAACTTGATTTAATACTAGCCTTAGCATAACTCAAATGCAATTCACTAATCTAACAAGACCACAAAATTAAATCATGCATCAAAATCAATAAATCAGGTTTGGGATCCAACAGTATCGGAAGCATGAAGGTAGAGGGGATGGGTGAAATCGATTGTCGTCATGATTGGGAAGGAAAACGTCACCGGGTCTCTGATACCATGTTAAGAATAAAAGAATTTACGGAGAAGGGAAAGGAAAGGAAAACAATGGTTAACATTTTATTGGCAAAAAATAGGATCATTCTCAATTACACAACATTGTCTATTTATACAACTTATTTCACCACCGTAAACTAGCTGTAAAACTAACTTTTAACGTAACAAACTTGGTAAACAAAAGATTGATTATGTTAACCAATTTATGATTTCATTCTCAACAAAATGATTGATTAATTAATTAATTAATTAATTAATTTTTTAAAACTAATCAATTTTTATAAACCAACTAGTTTTCATTTCACATTTTTTTCAATTAAATTTTAAATTTTTGATAAATAAGTTATAAGAAAAAAATTTCAATTATTTTTAATTTTTTCAGTTTTATTTAATCTTTAATCAATCTTATAATGATCTATACCGATTAAAGCTTTAAAAATTAAACCTTATATATTACCGATTTAACTTCTAATCTGGTTTTGAAAACATTAATTACATTTACAACATATTTTTGAAACTCATTTTAATTTAATTTTTCTCTCTTCTCATATAAATCCTTTTATTTATAAAATTTAAAAGTGTTTCATAGTATTGATTTAAATATTATGTATTTTCTTATATACATGGGTCAAAATCTTCCGTTTTAAAGTCCTTTCTAATTTATAAAATTAATTACAAGTCATATTATATAACAAATTTTAATTAGTTTGATTCAAAATAAAAGAAATTACTTTTTTTCATAAGCTCAATCAAATTATTTTAAAATAAATAATTGATAATAAATCTAATCTGATTTCACACATTAACAAGATTTAAGTTTTTGTTTTTATTCATATTTTAAGCTTTTTATTTGAGTTTTATATAACAAATGTCGAATTTTGATTTTTGTTATTTAAATTTAAATCTAACTAAAAATTAATTAAATTACACTTTATGCATTGACTTAGAATCAAACTCTAGTCTATTTTAAGGATGGCTCGGCCTGGTTTGATTTATTATTTTTTTAAAAAAAATTTAAAAAATGGTATCATTTTATCTTTTTTTGATTAGACATAAGTTGGATCAAACTGGATAATCCTAACCCGAGTCCGACCCATGCCCAATCGAGCTAAGAAATCTGACCCGTAAGCTGATCAGCCCAGCGGGATTGCCAATTTGCCATGCCTAATCCTTTTCCCACCTCAACCTTGATGGTCTCTTGAGCCTTGAAATTGAAATTCAAAATTCATAATTATAATTACGACTTTCTTCCTATAACGACATCAATCATTACTTCTTTCTTAAGCCGGACCAATCATGCAGGAGGTCCCATAGAACTTTAAATGGTCCGGCACGCATGTGAGTGAAACCCTATAGTTTCTTTAACGGGTCAATACAAAATTTGAATAATAACAAAATTTTGCGTTTTTCTCTGTCTCCATATGTGTGCAATTCAAGAAGACGACCTCAGCGTGACCACCACAACAACAACTGTCCTCCGACGTCGTTTCACTTCGAAGCAGGATTGTCAAGATCCACTCTTCAACTGATATCCGTATATCAATTTTGATTCCTAAATTGTAAGTATTCCGATTCACAGATCGTCTCCTTGTCCCAAATTCGATTTCTCCAGAAAATTCCGATCATTTCTTACCACTTTTGGTGAGTTTTGAATCGGACCTTCCAGAAGGTTGTAGCTTGGAGCGTCGAAATTTGGGTTTCTCGGTGTTAGATTTGGAATTGGCATCTCAGTGATGCATTTGTGTTGAATCACTGAGAGGAGCCGAGATTTTGACTCTTGTATTGAAATTAGGGTTCCGGTGAAGGTTTTAAGTAGTTATAGGGTTTAGTATTTCAAAGGAAGAGCCGTGTTTGGTCTATTGGGATTGAGAAGTGATGGACTTTGTGTTTTGATCTTATATTTTGAGGAAAGTTAGGGTTTATGATGGTAGATTGACAATGGTGAGGCTTTTGGGACTGGTTCGTGGAGAATCGGACCCGTCGCCACGTGAGATTGCTGCAAGGACTAACCTTACTGGTGAGTCCAGCGAGAATGGGTGGCTAATTAGGTTCTTTGACTCGGCATTTTTCTGCGAGTGGATTGCAGTGAGCTACCTTTATAAGCATGATCACGCTGGGGTACGAGATTATCTTTGCAATAGAATGTATACTTTGCCCTTGTCGGGCATCGAGAGCTATTTGTTCCAAATTTGCTATATGCTAATACACAAACCCAGCCCATCTTTAGACAAGTTTGTTATTGATATTTGCTCCAAGTCATTGAAGTTATCTCTCAAGGTGCATTGGTTCTTGTTGGCCGAACTTGAGGATTTTGATGACAATGAAGGGATTAGCAGGATTCAGGAGAAGTGCCAGATTGCAGCTACTCTCATGGGAGAGTGGCCACCGCTAATACGGTCCCATAATGAAACTTCAAGTACTGGGAGTAAGAACCAGGTTTTGAATAAAATCCGGTCTTCAAAGCAGAAGTTGTTGTCATTGACATCATCCCCACCCTTGCAGAAGACTTTTTCATTCTCACCCTCATCAGGGAACAATTTGCAGGAGGATGGAAGTCCATTATCACCAGATGAGAATAAAATTTTCAAGAAGTTCATTCCAAGCCCAAAAGTGAGGGATGCATTATTGTTTAGAAAGTCAGTGGATAAAGATGAGGAGAGTGAGAAAGACGGGTTTTTTAGGAGGCTCTTAAAGGATAACAGTAAGGGTGATGACGAGGATTTGACGTCTAGTTCTGAAGGGTTCTTCAAGAGGCTGTTGAGGGATAGCAATAAAGGTGAGGATGAGGAGTTCACTTCCAGCTCAGATGGCTTTTTTAAAAGGCTTTTAAGGGATAATAGTAGAGGAGATGATGAAGAATTGGGATCGAGCTCAGAAGGGTTCTTCAAAAGATTATTTCGAGATAGTAAGGGCGATGGTGATGAAAAATTAGCTTCTAAATCACTGGAAGATGATGAAAGAGAGGGCTTCTTTAAGAAAATTTTCAAGGAGAAGTTTGAGGACAAGAAGGATGGGAAAGAGAGGAGTGAGGATGAGGAAAGAATAAATTCTGAAGGGAAACTTCCAAAGTCCGTGGACGAAGATGAGAAAGACGGTTTCTTCAGGAGGATTTTTAAAGATATGTTTGATGAGAAGAAAGATTCAATTGACAAAATTGATGAGGGGAATGCAAATGGTGAAGAAGGAGAACCTTCAGATTTCCCATTATTTCGAAGATTGTTCCGCGTGCACCCTGAAGATGTAAAAAGTACTGCAATAAACGAAAATAGTAACAGCAGCAGCTTGTTTGAGAGCAGTCCTGGGACGGAGAACTTTTTTCGCAAACTCTTCCGAGATCGCGATCGTTCTGTTGAAGACTCAGAATTGTTTGCTTCAAAGAAGAACAAAGAGGTACTTGTAATGAGTAATATTTATGACCTCTGTTTTTTCCTTTTAAAAGTAACCTTCATTTGCATGGCCCTTTCCTTTTGTCATTAATGTATGTGTGGCTTTTATTTGGCAGAAGCGTCCAGGTTCACCAAAGCAACAAAATGAAAAATCAAACGTGAAACCCCCACGTCCCAATAATACAGCATCACAATTCCGGAAAGGAGCTTATCATGAATCATTGGACTTTGTGCTTACACTATGTGAGACTTCATATGGCCTTGTAGATGTCTTTCCAGTCGAAGATCGCAAAAATGCTCTTCGTGAGGTTATTCAATTAGTTTAAATTTGGCTATCCCTTATTTTTCACTTTCTGCGAGGCATATTGGTTATTATGTAAATATGCTTGGTGGTCTGTTTACACAGCCGAAACCATAGAAACATGCACACAAACACACAAACTTACAGACTTATATGTTTCTATTTCTGCTTGAGCATTCAATTTTACATGCATGATCCTGCACAGTATTTAATCAGCTGCACAAGTTCCTTTTAACACATTTATTTCTTGGTTTTTCAGTCACTTGTGGAGATAAACATGCGTTTAGCTGAAGCTCAAAATACTGGAGGTATTTGTTCTAATTAAGGTGGACTTTAATTGAAAGATGGCTGTTCAAAAGCTAGAATACATTTGAAAATCAAGTTGCCTATAATAGCTTAACAAGTGACTAGCCACACAAATCTACAATTGATTTGCTGATGTTTTCATTTGGGAATTGGACATATCTGATGGAGAGTAGTTTTTCTTTTGATCTTTATTTTTTGGTAGTGCAAGTAAACTTTTAGATTTTTCTAAGCTGCAAAAGTTATTCTAGTAATGTGGCTTCTGCTGCCATGTTGTTAACAGTAATTTATGCTCTTTCCCCTTTTAATCTTAAGAAATTTATTTGTATCTAAACTAAAGAGACGGGGAAAAGAAAATTCGTAATTAAATATAGAAGTTCATATTCATATGTGTTAAAACTCAATGCCAGTTCTGTGATATACATTCCATTAGTGTTTTTAATATGTAAACGGTAAATTTATGTTGCTGTAGGAGTTTGCTTTCCCATGGGTAAGGGTATGTATTGTGTGGTTCATATACCAGAAGATGAAGCTCAGCTTATGAATTCAAGGGAGAAGGCACCTTATCTAATTTGTGTTGAAGTCTTGAAAATTGAAATGCCAAGGTAATTTTCTGTTAAACCTTGGGTGTTAATTAACACATAAATCAGCATTGACATAGATAACATTTTATGGTATATAGTTAACACCAGTTTTCTGTTCATTTTCAGCAATACGAAGGATACATCTGGCTCTCAAAAGCTTTCCAGAGGAGGGATACCTCTGGCTAATGGAGATGCATTTTTGCCAAAACCACCTCCATGGGCTTATCCTTTGTGGACTGTCCAGGAAGTGTATCGGAACAGTAGCGATAGGATGTCAATATCTACAGCTCAAGCCATTGACCAGGCAATGTCACATTCCTCGGGGGCTAAATTGAAAGTCGTTAATGTGAGCTTTTTTGTGGAGAAGCAATTTCTTGGGCAACCAATGAACACTGAAGCATCTGTTTTGCAATCTGACTCTGGTAGTAGTAGTCAGCATCAAGGGACAGAACATGATAGTGATATGGAATGGGTGAGAGTAGTGCTGACAGTAGATCCCAGAGTTAAGATGGAAGGCATTGGGGATCAAGAAGCGTCACATCGTAAGGAGCATCGTCGGGTTCCAAGTACAATTGCCATAGAAGAAGTGAAGGTGGACCTTTGCTTGAATACGCTGATTCTTTTTTTTTTTTAATCAAAGAGGCTTTGGTAAAGTAACTGCCTTCTGCAGGCTGCAGCAGCCAAAGGAGAAGCACCTCCTGGACTCCCTCTAAAAGGGGCAGGCCAAGATTCATCTGATGCACAACCAAGGGTGAGCGTTCATGCAAATGGAATGTCTTGTTCTCTGTTCCAGTGCAAAATGTTGGTTCTTTAAATGGTTTAAGTTTCCAACAGGGTAATGGTGGTACTCCCAAGGCAACAGATCCCTTATGGGGTGAACTTTGGGACGTTAAAAAAGAGAGAATACGTAAAAATTCAATGTATGGAAAATTACCTGGTTGGGACCTGCGATCTGTAAGTTCTAGATCTTATATTTTTCTTTCTTGTTAGAACTGATAATAGCTTGGTTTTATTTAACTACATTTTTGGAACATAGAAGTCTTTTAGTCATTATCTTTAGTGCTTGCGTGTTCTTATCTTATATTTGTACTTTTCCAGTAGATGCTTTATATATGCCTGGATGATCATAGTGCAAACTGAACTGTTTGGATCCTGTAATATTGTCATATCGGTTCACCTGTTTATATTAGAATTTGAAACATTGCTGATTCCCAGTGATACATTGATGCATCTGCATATATGTTTAGTTCTTATCCTATACTTCTTAATCACTTGATGTGTTTACTCTAACCTTGAGGCCAATATGGAGTTGATCTTTCTACTGAAATTTACATAGTATATGTATGTTTATTTACGGAAGTTTCTATGTGCTTGTTTCCCACACAGGTTATTGTGAAGAGTGGTGATGATTGTAGGCAGGAGCATCTTGCAGTGCAACTAATTTCTCACTTTTATGGTATGTGTTGTGAATATCTTTACAGCTACCAGGCTGCAAATTTGGTGTTTGTAGTCCAAAGCAGCCAGTTATTCTTTGTTGTTTCTCTTTTCTGGCGAAGACGCAAAGAATTTTGTTCTTATTCTTTCCTAAAATATATATCATATTTTTAAGAAAAATATATATCATATTTTTCTGCCAAAACTGAATTTGATACACTCCCCAGTTGTCTTGAGAAGATAAATAAAACAAAAAACTTCCATTATGATCAGCAATCTGCAAACACAGTGACGGTTGCTAGAGCAGCACTTGCCAAATATTTGTTTGACTTCCATATTTTGAAGCTTTTGTCCCTACTCTAGTAAGATATTGGATTCCCCCTTGTTCTTTTAGTTGACTCCTGCTTACAAAGTTACATCTGATGCCAGATATATTTCAAGAGGCTGGTCTCCCTCTCTGGTTACGGCCCTATGAAGTTTTGGTTACTTCTTCTTATACAGCTCTCATTGAAACAATCCCTGACACGGTAATAATATACAATTTTTGTTATCATGAGAAAATTGCATAGGAATGTTAATTATATTGTTTCCTGGTTTTTAGGCTTCGCTTCATTCAATAAAAAGTAGATACCCCAACATCTCAAGTTTGCGTGATTTCTTTGTTGCCAAGTATGAAGAGAATTCCCAAAGTTTTAAGCTTGCACAGGTAATATACATGTCAAATGTTCTAATCTGTGTCAATAGCATTCTGGTTACTGGTGCTTTTCTAAAGTAACAGACATTGATGACATGTTTATTTCTCTATTCATTAGGATACCTTACTCAGTAATTACATTTTCTTTTCAGAGGAACTTTGTTGAAAGTATGGCTGGATATTCTCTAGTGTGCTATCTTCTACAGGTATGGTGCCTTCTTCCTTCCCGGTCCTTCGACTCTAAATTGCTGATGACATTCATATATCAGCTACCACAGAAAAACTTATGCCTGGTCTTAGATCTGCTCTGCACCCCAGTTACAGTTTCTTGGTGTAAAAAGTCATCTAAAGCATTTTAGTTTATTTTATTTGTATGAAGCAGGAAACTTTTCAAAACCTTCTGTCATCTAAAGCATTGACTTGTTTCAGGGCTTCCTTGCTTGTATACACTTCATGATAAAATAAATGTTTTTAACTTCAGGTAAAGGATAGGCACAATGGAAACTTATTATTGGATGAAGATGGTCATATTATACACATTGATTTTGGCTTCATGCTCTCCAATTCACCTGGTGGTGTGAATTTTGAGAGTGCGCCATTTAAACTTACCAGAGAACTCCTTGAGGTGGGGTTTCACTTTTGTATCATGCCTTTGTTCAGCTTGCTATCTTTACTTTTTCCCTTTGGTTGTTCGTTTTCAACCTCATTATCTGCAGATGTTTTAACTTCTTCCTTGGTGTTCAATTTTGTTTGAATCCAATTGTAATTGGAATGTCTGCAATCATTGTAGGTCATGGATTCTGATGCTGAGGGAGTTCCAAGCGAGTTTTTCGACTATTTTAAAGTATTGATCGACTATTTTGTAGTTTTGTCATTCCTATTTTGTCCCACCCCTTGTCAGGACATTAACTGATGATTTTGCCATTTGGATCCAGGTTCTATGCATTCAGGGGTTCTTAACATGCCGTAAGCATGCAGAGCGAATCATTCTTCTTGTTGAGATGCTGCAGGTAAGGTCATCAGTTTTGCTATTTGTAGCCTCTTTTCATGTCCTTGTCAAAGAGTGAGTAAAACAAAGGGACAAAAAGAGGGTGAATATGAATTGTCAGACTTGAATACATTTATATTTCTCCATTAGGAATCTGTCTAGGAATTATAGGCAGTCTTTGGCCAACATAAATTTCACCTTGCCACACTTGTGCCGAAATTTTACTTAGATGCACATGCTTTTGGACAGGATTCGGGCTTTCCTTGCTTCAAAGGTGGTCCGAGGACCATACAGAATCTAAGAAAAAGGTTCCATCTGAGTTTGACGGAAGAGGTAAATTTGAGATTTATTATCATACCAATTGGCTCAAGGCTATGATGCTATGTATGTAACTATTTGTCTTGCTTTCTAGCAGCAATGTGTATCGTTGGTGCTTTCTCTGATCAGCAGCAGCCTAGATGCCTGGCGCACACGGCAATATGACTACTATCAGAGAGTTTTAAATGGAATATTGTGATGTTAGGTATGATTGGTTGTACAATTAACTCCTTAGCCAGTGCAGTGAAATATAGTGGTCAGAGTTGAATGTATCTGCACAGTAAGACTGCAATTGGCTCCCTGCATCTTCATGTTGGGGAATTTGTTGGATATGAAACAGAATATTGGCAACAGTTTTGGCCTGTTCTCTCCGGGGTGAGGATTTTGTAATTTGTACCGGCTGAAATACTTTTTAGAGTCTAGCAGGCTGATCTTACTCGAACACAGGATCCTTTCCCGTTCCTTCCCCTCGTCCAATAGGACTTTATATGCTAGTGAGGAATTTAGCATCTACAAAAGAGATATGCTATACTTATGATCCATTTTCAGAAAACAAATACTGTACAGAGTGATTGCGGTGGAAATAAGAGTGCATAACGGGTATCGGCTGCAGTTTTCTGGTTTTCGTTGCTACTACTGCATATGTCAGACTGGTTAGGTACCGGAAGCAACTTATGTTTGTGTGTACATCTACCTATTCCCGGCTCCTTCTTTACAATCAGATTGGACGAACTGTTTTCAGGCAGCCAGTTGTTCAGTTTCTGATCTGAAACCATTGTACGGAAAAATGCTCCCTCACCTATTCTTCCAAGAAGTGTATCAAAGTGATTGTGTTTGCCAACTCTTTTGTTGGAAAACATTATACCAATAGATCAGGTCCTTTTTTTGTTTGTTGTTTTCATACATCAGTGAAGGAATGTAGTGTGTAATTGGCTCTTAGTGGCATTGAATTATCATTTATTTTTTATATTGATTGGAAGGGTTTGAACTTTATCTTGTTCTCTTTAAGTTTCCATGTTTTTCTTATCATCTTCTAGCTCTAAAATCCTAATAAAATCAATGATTAAAGAATTGATTTAATTTGGTCCGGTAAAAATTGGTTTCACTTTCTTTTTTTTGTGGTTTTCATTTTTTATTTTTTGTTTTCAGTTTCTATTTTTTCAAATAAAAATAAAATCTTGTTTGATATCAATGTTTTTTATATTTTTAATACTAGTATTTATTTTTTAAGATATTAAATTTTAAATTTTGTTTTTATTTGATATTTACAGTTTTATAATTTTAGAAAATTGAAAGAATAAAAACAAAAAGCTCAAATAAATAGTTATTTTTTTAATTTGAATACAAAAACAGAAAATTTAAATTAAAAATAGAAATAAACAGACCTATATTTTATTAGTTTCATTTATTTTAATAACTTTTATTATTAAAAAATGATCAATTTATTATTTAATCGATTGATTTTTATAAATTAACTGATTTTGATAAATTATAGTAAATTAATTTTTTATTTAACAAATTATTAATTAAATTCTAATTTCTCTTATAACTTGAATTTTAAATTTTAAATTTTTTTATTTTATTTGTTTAATTTTTGGTTTAGTTTTGTAAATATTAAATAAAATTAGTTCTCTATGAACTAGAAATACGTTCTCCAGTAAAAGCTATCATTAAAAGAGTGAGCACTTATCTCTTTAATCTCTTTCTTTGTGGGAATAGCTAAATTAGTTCCATTAAAGTAGAGTTTACCACAGTTTAACTCCTCTAGTAACCTCTTCTATTAAAATGGAGTCTACACCAAAAATGTTCTCTTAAACGAAAATACTCGTGCTTAGGCGGGGGCTTGAGATTGGGCTCGAGATTAATCTCATGAAAACCAACTATTCCAGGTATTACCATCTTTAATAGAAATTTAACTTTAGCCGGTCGTGCTCGAAAAACTATCAGTTTCGCTTGATAGATTTAAGATTCTCAATTTATTTATTTTCCTTTAAACAAAACTTGTTCCGTTAAAGTATTTAAGGTAGAAAAATTGAAAATTAAAAAAAAGTTTATCATAATTATTAAAATTTTAAAATTAAAATTATTTTACAAAAAAAGAATGTAAAAAGAAAAAAGTAATATTAAAAATTAAGAAAAGTGGAGAAGTCAAAGTCTATAAAGCTACCTAGCCAATCAGAAGACAAAGATTTTTACGCAAGTTACCAATTAATTCCATTTTTTAAATTTTTAATTAAATAAATCATCACAAAAATATATTAAATGGAGAAAAAACAAAAAGGAGAGAAACTTGACACTAAATTGTCAAGACTTGTCAATGGACCAGGGCAAGTTTGGGTCGCCCCTTGCTCAGCCAGGCCCTACCACAGACTAGGATGGTTCATACCTTACTCAACTAGACCCATCATATTTAAAAAGAAATTAAAAATAACGTCAATTTTGAAGTAATGATTGAATCATGGCCGGATCAAGCCGTGGCCCAATCCACCCTGATTAAAATTAGGCTAGATTAAATTTGACATCCCTACTTTTTGGGTATGATTAATGATTAATCAATGTCTTCTATTTTGATATTATCTAGGTTTTGTCTAATTTTTTGAAATTTCTATTCTTTATGCGTTTTTTGCTTTTGATATTAGCCTTTTTTTTTGTGTGATTTAAGGTTTAATGCTTCCTTTTTTTGTTTGTTGTTTTCATACAACAGTGATGAAATTTGTTACATCCGGTGTTTAAAAAATTGGACCGAAAATTAAACCAATAAAAAAAGATTAAGTTTTAAAGATTTGATCAATATTAAATTATTATACAACCGGTATATAATAAATAAAAAGTAAAAATATAGTATAAAATAAAATATTTTATTGAAATAAAAATACATGGCCTATTAATTAATAATAAATTTAATAATTTAGAATGAGATTGAATCTAAAACAAACTTATAAATAATAATAAATTTATTTTATATTTTATTTTATTTTATTTTAAATAATAATAAAAAATTTGTATTCTATATTATTATTTAATTAAAGACCCATAAAAGTTAGAAGCATTTTAAAAAAAGTTGATTGAAATAACTCTAACTTTATTCTATCTTCTTTTTTAAACATACCTTAAACATGCTTTTTTATAGTTTAAATATTATTTTTAATGCATTTTTAAATTATTTTGAACAAAATTACTTATATATACTAATTAATAATTTAAATTAGTTTTTAATAATAATAATTTAAAATATTTCAATTAAAATATAAAGAGATAAATACAGAACCTAAATTTTGACAAATATAACTTATTAGGAAGATTAAACAAATTTAGTTTTTTAAGGATAAAAATAATAATTTATTTTTAAAATAATAATTTATTTTAAATTAATTTGTGTAATTCGTTCTCAATGGCATTGAATTTTTTTTTTCTTCTGTTGATTGGATATCTTGTAGCTGTGTTCTCTTTAAGTTTCTATGTTTTTCTTTATTATCTTCTAACTCTAAAGTCCTAATAAAATAAAATGATTAAAGAACTGAATTAATTTGGTTAGCTTAATTGTAAGAATCTTGAATGTTTCACTCTTGCTTTTTTGTTATAACTTTCATTTTTTATTTTTTAGTTTTTAATTTTCTTTCAAATAAAAACAAAAAATTGTTTGAGTTTTAATATTGATGTAATTATTTTTTAACACTGATATTTATGTACTTTTAAGTTATTTAAATGTTATTAAATTTTATTGATAATTATTTAATTTAATTTAATTTAATTTAATAAAATTCTTAAGTAAAATAAAATTATTGAATTTTCAATAATTAGTTTTAATTAGTTAAATCTAATATTAAATTAAATTATTCGGAGTTCTTATTAATATTCAATATTTTAAATGATTAAATAATTTATATTTAATTGATAATAAATCATATTATAAAAATTGAAATATAAAATAAAAATAACTTTTTACTATTTTCGTAATTTTTAAAAACTAAAAGCACCAAATGCATTTGCTGTGAAAGCTATCATTAAAAGAGTCAGCACTTTATCTCTTTGATCTGTCTTTTTGGAGCCAGCTAAACTAGTTCTTTGCTAACTTGCTCTATTGAAGTAGAGTTTATCATAACTTAACCTATTTTACTAACTTGTTTTATTAGAGTAAGTTTAAAACATATCAAGGTTATCCGAAGGGATGCCTTTGGGATCGTTAGTTGGGTGGAATCCTCCTTCCGACGGTTGGATTAAATTAAATACGGATGGAGCCGTGCATTTGGGGTCTAATCTTGCTTTTGCTGGAGGTCTTCTTCATAACTGTCAGGGGCACTGGTGCGGTGGCTTCTTACAGCGGCTTGGAGTCGGCTCACCTCTCCTGGCCGAACTCCACGGGGTGTACGCAGGGTTGCTGCTGGCTTGGGATTGGAGGTATCGACGTGTGCTTCTGGAAGTGGACTCTCTCGAGGTACTAAATATTCTTTCCCCATCGTTTCATAATATGACTGAGCATTCTCTTTTGGTGACAGGAATTCAAGAATTGCTTCGTCGTGCTTGGGACGTTCAAATGACACACACGTCTCGAGAAGGGAACCGTTGTGCAGATCTTATGGCATCGATAGCTTCAGTTGTAGAGTCGGGTCTACATTTTCTCCAGAAGCCTCCCTGGAACCTTTTGGATGATTTACACCGCGATATACGAGGCTACTTATACCCTAGATCCCTTCGTAGGGGTTTAGACTCTCAGAGCTAGTCTCTTTGTTTTTATTTCCCGTGTAAAAAAAAACATATCAAGGTTATCTAAGAGAGTTGTCTTTAATTGAAGTCAATGAATTAAGCATAATATAATCGGACTTATATTATGGATGATAATGATTTAGCTCGTGAGTTGAGATTCAGCTTTTTTAATGAATCAACTTAGAGGTTAGTCCCAGGTTCATATCAACATAAGGTCTAATTTTTTAAAACAAAACGATATCATTTTATGTAAAAGAATTGAGCTTCAAGTAGATCTGAGTCTGAACAGCTCAAGCCTAAATTTAATTAAAAACATGTTTTATTCTTTTAAACTTTTAAAAAATTATTTTAACAACTTTGCAGCACTAAATCATTAACCGACTTATTGTCGTCCTTAATATATGTATAATTAAAATTATACAAAATTCAAAATTATTTTACAAAATAAAATATAAAAAGAATTGAGAAAAACCAAACTCCTCGCCAGTGCCACTAGTGCTGAAGATAACGATAAAGAATGTAAAAAAGAAAAAAGGAATAATAAAAATTAAGAAAAGTGGAGAAGACAAAAGTCTGCAAGCCAATCAGAAGCCAAAATTCCTACGCAAGTTACCGATTAATTTCATTTTTTAAAATTTTAATTAAATAAATCACCACAAAAATAGATTAAAAGGAAAATAAACAAAAACTTGACACTAAAGTAGTCAAAGATTGGAAGAGAATCTAGAAAAGCAACCACTGAGCTTTGAGCTCTCCCTCTCTTTCTGTTTTCTTTGTATTACTCTCTATCTCTCTTTCTTGCGGCTGTCACAGATGCGTTGTCAATTCTGCTATGGCAACTTTGAAAGAGTCAACCCTTTTTGGAAGTGGAAACGGTTGCATTGATGAATTTTCCCGAGTTGACTCATTTAGGTTTAAGTCACAATCCATAGGAAAAATGACACGTTTTACTTTTTACAAATAATCTAATCTACACGGAAAGTCTGCACTGCACTTAAAAAAAATCTCCAACACCAATCATCCAAACGCATCCCGTGTCTGTTCAGCGTACGAAGTTCAATCCATCAGTTATTCACAAAGCACGTCAAAACTGATGACAAAACCCTTTTGGCCTTTGCTCGTATTTCTACTAACTAAGCACGAAAACCTTTTTTTCCTTTTTTTATTCTTATGTTTAATAAAATCAACAATTAGGCAATGGGTTATGTTCTACCAACGTAAGACAGGTACTATATAAGCTGCTACAAAATTGAACGAATGGCTTAGGGATTAGACCGAAAGTCAGACATTCACACAAATTTGTGGGACCCAACAATTTCAACTTAACCCCCCCAAAAAGAAATAATTCTCTACGTAGTATCCACAGAAAGAAAACACACGAAAGAGCAATCGCATCTATAAATAACACTACGCCCACATCATTTTTACTCGTGCTCCTCCTACCTTCTTATCTCTCAATCAAGCTCTTCTTTAACAGGAACCAGTCTCACTTGATCTTCGGTTCCATTCCGAAAGGTACGCTTCGGTTCCTTCCATTCATCCACTCATTTTAAGCCCCGCTCTTGTTTCATTTCTAACTCTTCTTGTCTCCATCCTTTTAGATCGTGTTTTCTGTTTCCAAGTCCTTTGAGTTCTGCTTTAAGTTTAGTTTCTCTGTTACTGGATCTGTGACATTCAAATTGAAAGCTTGAATTACCCAACGATGCCAATTGCAAAAACATTAAAACTAGGTTGCTACTTCTCATTCCATCACGTGTTCCAAGAGTAAAATATTGGTATGGACCTACACCTACTCGATCAAATCTCAAATGTTGCTTCATTTTTTGTTTGCAAGTACAATAAATGCAGGGATATTCTAGGTAATATAAGATTATAAACACAATCCTCCGCCAACCTCAGCCACCAACTTTCTCGCTTGCAGATATTATTAATATATGCTCTTGTTTTTTTTCCTACGTATCACTTCTTAATTGGATACTCCAGTCTACGTCTACTCATACGAAGCTTCGTTGTCAGTCACAATCTCCACAGCCGCAATTTCGAGCTTTTCAGTCACAATCCCCACAGCCGCAACTTCTGGTCCATCTACGTTTCTTTCATGCAAGACTTACAAATAGAGACTCAACTCTCTGTTCCGTCATCATACTTCACACAAGCTTCACTTTCATTTTTCAGCTCATCAAGCTCCGATCATGGAGGTGAGGGTGGGTCCAGCAGCTGCTGTTGCTCCGTCAGGATGTCGTTCTCAGGTGGAGAAAAAGAACGGTGATCGGAAGTTGCTTCCTCCTCGTCGAGGACAAATCAAGCGCCGGATCTTCGCTTGTTTCTTCAAAAACTTGAAGCTTCTGTGCTCAAAACAACGGAAAACTTCCCGCTAATTCAGTGTTCTCATCCTCGTGTGTGATCATCTAATGGGGTGCTGATACATGCAGAGATCAAATCGTTCCTGTATCTACATTCGAGGTAGAAAATGTATTGTCAAGCCTCGACGTTGATTATTTTTTGTTTGTTGTTTTCTGAAGGAATGTAGTGTGTAATTGGCTTTTAGTGGCATTGAATTATCATTTATTTTTTCTATTGACTGGATGGGTTTGAACTTTATCTTGTAGGTGTGTTCTCTTTAATTTCGGGCATTCTGTATCACTTATTTTGTACCTAGTCAGTACCTTTTAATCTCAACCATTCAATACAATAAATTAGATGATTGAGATTAAAAGGAGACTGAGAGTACAAGTTAGGGGGTAAAGAAGATCTGCCCCCTTTAATTTCTATGTTTTTTATTATCTTCTAGCTCTAAAATCTTAATAAAATCAATGATTAAAGAATTGAATAAATTTGGTATGGTAAAAATCGGTTTCACTTTTTTTTGTGTGGTTTTCATTCTTTATTTTTTATTTTTGTTTTCAATTTCTATTTTATAAATAAAAACAAAATTTTGTTTGATTGTTAATATCAATGTTTTTATATTTTTAATACTAGTATTTATATATTTTTAAGATATTTAAATTTAATTAAATTTATTAAATTTATTTTATTTAATTTAATTACAAATACAAAATTTAATTATTAAGTCAATTATTATTAATTTTATTAATAATTAGTTTAAATAGTTAAATGTATAATATTAAATTAAAATATTCATAATTCTTATTAAAAGTTAATATATTAAATGAATAAATAATATATTTTTACTTAATAGTAAATCATATTATAAAAATAGAAATAGAAAATAAAAATCATATTTTACGGTTTTTACAAATTTTGAAAACTGAAAGAACAAAAACACAAAACTCAAACAAATATTTTTTCAAAATTTGAAAATAAAAACAAAAAATTAGAATTAAAAATAGAAATAGAAATAAACAAACTCATAATTTATTAGTTTGATTTATTTTAATAATTTTATTAATAAAAAATGATCAATCATTACTTAGTCGATTGATTTTTATAAATTAGTCGATTTTGATAAATTATAGTAAATTAATTTGTTTTTATTTAACAAATTATTAATTAAATTCTAACCTCCTTTATAAGTTGAATTTTTAAATTTTTAATCCTTTTATCTTATTTGTTTAATTTTTGGTCAATTGTTTAAATATTAAATAAAATTACTTCTCTGTCAACTAGAAATGCCTTGTCCAGTGAAAGCTATCATTAAGGAGTGGGCACTTATCTTTTTGGTCTCTTTCTACGTGGGGCAAGCTAAATTAGTTCTATTAAAGATTTAAATTAGAGTTTACTAGAGCTTAACTACTTTAATAACTTGTTCTGTTAAAGTATACTTTATATAATATTCTAAATTTGAAACTTTCTGTACCAAAAATATTTTCTTAAACGAAGATAACGGTGCTTAGATAGCAGCTCAAGATTAACCTCACGAAAACAAACTATTCCCTGAAAAAGTACTACTCTCTTTAACAGAACTTTAACTTTTTTTTTTTGATTAAACCATCCGGTATCCGACGTCACACGAACAATTGACTAATTCAGATTCGAGCCGGATATGACCATATAGGCGGTAAAGCTCTCTCTCACAAGTGAGACTCTATTCCTAAGACTTGAAATCGAGACCTTGGTTAAAGGAAGAGGAGCCCCAGCCACTTTACCACAGCACTTGCAGATAACAGAACTTTAACTTTAGCTAATCGTATTTGAGAAATTACCGGTTTTGCTTATTAGGCCAAAAATTTCATGACTTGTTTATTTTTCCCTTAAACTAAACTTGTTCTATTAAACTAGAGCCACATATAAAGATTGTCCCTCAAAAGAGTTGTCTTGAATTAAACTTAATATAATTGAACTCGGGTTGATTAATCAAAATTGGAATTAAGAGAATACTCTGTAAATTTTCACAAAATTTAAGGTGAAAATTTGAAAATTGTAAAAAAGTTTATCATAATTATTAAAATTATAAAAAATTAAAATTATCTTACAAAAGTAGAATGTAAAAAGAAAAAAGTAATATTAAAAATTAAGAAAAGTGGAGAAGTCAAAGTCTGTAAAGCTACCTAGCCAATAAGAAGAGAAAACTTCTTACGCAAGTTACCAATTAATTTCATTTTTTAATAAGCCGGACATTAATCTGAGGTCTAATTTTTTAAAATAAAACAGTATTATTTTTGTTTAAAAGAGTGGAGCTTCAAATAGAGCTCGATCTGAACAACTTAAGCTTAAATTTAATTTTAAAAAATTATGTTACACTTTTTATTTTTTAAAAAATTAATTTAAAAGTTTTGCAGCACTGAATCATAATTCGACTTTGTACGCACTAATTTATAATCAAGTATTTAGATTCGATCGAGGTGATAAACTTTTTAGATGATCAACCAAAATTAGACTTAAGGAAGTATTTTGTAAATTTCCACAAAATTCAAGGAGAAAATTGGTGAAAATCCAAAAATAAGTCCGTGTGAATTGTTGGATCAAAACGTGTTTTTATTATGAGCAGAGCTTCTGATTTTCTGAAATTAAAAACCAAAATTTAATTTTCTGTTTTAATAAAAATTATTATTATTATTATACTTCTAAAACAATTTATCTTGATCATTAAAAATATAAAAAAATTTAAAATTATTTTACAAAATAAAATATTAAAAAAAAACTGAAAAAACCAGCCTCCTCGTCAGTCGGCACTCGGCACTGCCACAAGTGCTGAAGATAAGGATGAAGAATGTAAAAAGAAAAAAGGAATAATAAAAATTAAGAAAAGTAGATAAGTCAAAGTATACAAGCCAATCAGAAGCCAAAATTCCCACGCAAGTAACCGATTAATCCCATTTTTTTTAAATTTTAATCAAATAAATCATCACAAAAATAGATTAAAAAGAAAATAAACAAAAACATGACACTCAAAGACAAAGAGTCAAGACTGAAGGGAGTATAGAAAAGCAACCACTGAGCTTTGAGCTCTCCCTCTCTCGCTCTCTCTTTCTATTTTCTGTGTATTGCTCTCTATCTATCTTTCTTGGCGCTACCACTCTCTCTCTTCCTTCTCCGCGGCCTCCTCTTTTCGGGTATGGTTCTTGATTAATCAGTCTCTTGTGTTATCTGGGTTTTGTTGGGTTTTCTGAAATTTCTGTTCTTTGTGCATTTTTTGCTTTTGATTTTAGCTTGTTTGTGTGATTTAAGGTTTAATGCTGTCTTTGTTTTATTATTTTGATCTCTTTGTCTTCGATGTTGTTGGGTTTATGTTAAGATTGAATTTTTATGCTTAATGATCTCATGGTTTCAGACTTTTTGAGTCTCTACATGTCCTTTTTTTCTGGGTTTTTGTGTTTTGTTTGATTCAAAGTCGAGTTCTTTCATACTTTATTGCTGTCTTATCATTTGGGTATTGGTTTTTTTTCTAAAGATAAAGAGATAATATTTCGCCTCATTCGTGCCAGAATCTGTGTAAAGTTTATTGTCTTGTTCATATATTTTTGTTAGCTTTTTGTGAGCTTAATGGTTTTCAAAACAGGGTATATCTCGGACACCAAATGTCTTTTGATCCCCGCAAGAGAAAACCATCTTTTCTTTGGTGTCACTTCGGGTTTTTGAGCAGGAGGAGGCTGTGGTGTTCTTGGAAGACCTTGTTCCGACATTGGACTTGAGTTTGTTTCTCTAAGTGCCTTATGCTTTTAGATTACAGATTGTGGATTTTGATTACTCGTTAGTAAAGAGGGAAAACAGCTGTATAACCCAGACCAACTTGAAACGAATCTCAGATTATTACAAAATCATTTCTTCTTGTTCTTTTTAAGACAATTATTCTATAGTGGGAGTTCCTGTTGTTTTTTCTTTGTGGGGAAAACAATGCGAATTCCTGGCATTCGATTTTATCCAACTGATGAGGAACTTGTTATGTACTATCTCAAGAGGAAAGTCTTGGGAAAGAAATGTATTCAAGTCATTGGAGAGATTGACATATACAAATATGCTCCATGGGATCTTCCTGATAGATCTTTTCTGAGAACTGGTGATTTGAAGTGGTACTTCTTCTGCCCAATAAAAAAAAAATTTGCAGGTAGTGATAAAGTGAATCGATGTATGGATTTAGGTTATTGGACAACTAGTGGCAAGGATAGAAAGGTTCATCACAATTCTGTAGTTGTGGGTAAAATAAGAAGTCTGATTTTCCACAAAGGTAAGTCACCAAATGGAGAACGTACAGATTGGGTTATGCATGAGTACAAACTTGAGCGAAAGGAGTGGGCTGAAAAAGGAATTGCTCAAGATATGTATGTGCTTTGTGTGATATTCAAGAAGGATGGAATAGGTCCGAAGAATGGTGCAAAGTATGGAGCGCCATTTAAGGAAGAAGATTGGGATAGTGAAGAGGAAGAAGAACTAGGAGATAGAGGACTTTTTTCCTCTATTGGTGTTTCCACTTTGGCCCTTGCCGCTCAGGATAACCCAAGCACTTCTCATGTTCCATTCAACTATGCGCCTGAGAACATGTCCATTGGACAATCTACATCATGTCCACTGGAGACATGGCCACCCGTTCACCACACTGTGGCTGCGTTCCTTGCAGAGAACCCTGAAAATAATGATGTACTAATCTTTCCTACTCATTTCTCTTGACCTAATGGTAGTCTGGGAGTTAGTTTCTTATTGATTACATCAATTTTAGTTGTCTGATCATTTTCATTTTTGGTTATCCATAAAAGCGTAATTCTTTTATTCTGCTTCTTGGATGTTATTATTTCTATCGTCAGATTTGGTTCTTGCAAGCTGCAACAATAATCACTAGTGTCTGCTTATAGAAATTTAATTGTTATACTCATGTAAAACAACTTTCTATTATCCATTGCTCATTAGCTTAAACAGTTGGTGCCTTTTTGAGCGTTCGAAGATCTTATAATCTCGTGAATATTAGATCTTAAAGAAATTTTATGAATTCCTTCCATTTTGAACTTTTTGTTTTGCATTAAAGCAATTGATTTCATTCCTTATTTGCTTAACTAGGTAGTGAAAAGTTTCTTTGCTGATTGGCCCACTTTCCTTGCTGCTCATTCTTATACAAACAGCCCATTTCTGCATTCCTCTGTTTATACCCTAACATGCTTTGACAATCTTAATTCTGCCTTTTCACACTTACATTTTCTTTTTGTGACATGTAATTTAGTGTTTTCCCTTTTTGCTTAAACAATCTATTGAGTAGCTAATTGGCTGTGGGTTTGCAGAGAGTAGATAGTCCCGTGGAAGGGGTTCAGACAGATAAATGTATTGATGGAAACAATTTTGACAATGACTTGGCCAATCTGGCAGGATTTGGTCAACCTGAAAGTAATGTCCTCCCTAGTGGTCTCCCTGCTGCTTTCTATGGGGATCAAACTTTCCCAGATGACAATTCACTTTATTTGGAGCTGACGGATCTTGATGTTCCACTGAATTGCTTGAGTGGATTAAATTCCATAGGTTTGCAGAGAGTAGCTAGTCCCGTGGAAGGTGTTCAGACAGATAAATGTATTGATGGAAACGATTTTGACACTGACTTAGCCAATCTGGCAGGATTTGGTCAACCTGAAAGTAATGCCCTCCCTAATGGTCTCCCTGCCGCTTTCTATGGGGATCAAACTTTCCCAGATGACAATTCACTTTATTTCGAGCTGACGGATCTTGATGTTCCACTGAATTGCTTGAGTGGATTAAATTCCATAGGTTTGCAGAGAGTAGATAGTCCCGTGGAAGGTGTTCAGACAGATTACTGTATTGATGGAAACGATGTTTACGGTGACCTAGGAGACTTAGCCAATCTGGCAGGATCTGATCAACTTGAAAGTAATGCCATTCCTGGTGGTTTCCCTGCTGCTTTCTATGGGGACCAAACTTTCCCAGAAGACAATTCACCTTATTTGGAGCTGATGGATCTTGAAGTTCCACTGAATTCCTTGAGTGGATTCGATTCCGTCAAACAAATTGATAACAACACTAAGTTTACCAACAACCATATCTACGAGTCAGAAAACTTCCAGCATCCCTCAAATGCATCAGATGTTCATATATCCAAAACTATGAGTCCGAAAACTTGTCAATCAGGTCATTCAGACTCTACTCTTCAGTTTTGATGCGCATAAATGTAAGCTGATTAGTACTTCCCTACCATCTAATTTTAAACACTTTTTTCTTTTTTCTTTATCCGTCTTATGCTTCTTATTTTGGCCTGTGAATGATACAGGAGTATGGAGATGCTGGAAATTTGCAAATAACTTTATAATTAGACAGTTGCCCCTGGTGTGGCGTCAAGAATGAGATTGTTTCTGCATTGGGAGCATTTGATCACAAACCTAGACATTCGATATGATGTTTTACGTATCTTGAATTTAATCAAAGTATAAACAAGGATAGATTCAATATGATGTTTTACATATCTTGATATAATCAAAATATACAAGAAGGACAGAATCAAAGAAGATGTATCCAACAAGGACAGAATCAAAGAAGATGTATACAACAAGGACAGAATCAAAGAAGATGCTGCAGTTTGTTGCTGCTATTTCATTTTTGTATTGCTGTCTAGCTGCCGTGATAATCCTGTTTGCTGTCTGGTAAACAGAAGAAAAACAAAATAAGCTTTAGCTGCATTCAGCTAAAGATACTGTTAAGGGACTAGTGTTTTCAAGATGGCTCATCCATGCATGTCAAGGCCAAGGTGATCCTGATGTGTACACTAGAGATGCCATGTTGATTTAGTCTT
Organism: Erythroxylum mucronatum; assembly: GCA_027563825.1. NCBI lineage: Eukaryota > Viridiplantae > Streptophyta > Magnoliopsida > Malpighiales > Erythroxylaceae > Erythroxylum > Erythroxylum mucronatum. The sequence continues at coordinate 28,175,653 of JAOSBP010000204.1, forward strand.
CATTCTGCAATCTTTTAGCAGAATTTAGTTTATGACATTAGTATGCAAGTGAGCATACACATGTATTGTCACATCTAGTGACTTGTTTATGCAACTAACATGTCAGTTTAGGTTGATCTGATCATGTAGGGTTGTAAATTAAGATTATGGTAATGTAAGATTATGTGAATGTAAGATAAAACTTTTGGGATGTAAGATACTTCAGGACAATGTACGATGTTCTTTCTGAAATAAGACACATCTGAGATTGTATTTATGTAGGAGTTGTTTAAGATTATGTTAATGTAAGATGAAACTTTTGAGATGATCAACTTCAAATTTTGATGTGTTTTTTTTTTTGCTTTTGGATCAATTAATAAAATGTGTTTTTATATTTTCTTTATTTTTTAATTTCCAAGAAATTACTATATAAATTTCCACAAGATATAAGGGGAAAAATAGTGAAAATCCAAAAAAATCCGTTTGAATTGTTGCATCAAAACGTGTTTCTAGTATGCACAGAGCTATATTCAATCTTCTGATTTTCCGAAATTAAAAATTAAAAAATGTTAATTGTCAAAAAAATCATGATTTATTTGATATTTGCCTAATTTACTTTGGTTTTACTCAGTTTTCTATTTTAATAAAAATTATTATTAACATTATATTTATCATGACCATTCGAATTATAATAATTTAGCAAATATTTAAAATTATTTTAAAGTTTTAATCTTTAAATTATTAAAAATTTTAAAATTATTAAAATTAAATTAATAAAATATAATTATTAAAAATTAAGAAAAATTAAATTTCTGTTTTAATAAAAGTTATTATTATTATCGTTCTAAAACAATTTATCTTGATCATTAAAATTATAAAACATTTAAAATTATTTTACAAAATAAAATATTAAAAAAATTGAAAAACCAACCTCCTTTCCACTACCACCACTAGTGCTGAAGATAACGACGAAGAATGTAAAAAGGAAAAAGGAATAATAAAAATTAAGAAAAGTGGGGAAGTCAAAGTCTACAAGCCAATCAGAAGACAAAATTCTTAGCCAAGCTACCGATTAATTCCATTTTTTAAAATTTTAATTAAATAAATTGTCACCAAAATAAATTAAAAGGAAAATAAACAAAAACATGACACTCAAAGAGTCAAGACTCAAGAGTCAAGACTGAAGGAAGTATAGAAAAGCAACCACTGAGCTTTGAGCTCTCCCTCTCTCAATCTCTCTTTCTATTTTCTTTGTATTGCTCTCTTTCTCTCTTTCTTGGCGCTATCGCTCTCTCTTCCTTCCCCGCGGCCTCCTCTTTTCGGGTATGGTTCTTGACTAATCAGTCTCTTCTGCTTTGATGTTATCCGTATTTTGTTGGGTTTTTCTGAAATGTATGTTACTTTGTGCAACTTTTGCTTTTGATTTTAGCTTCTTTGTGTGATTTAAGGTTTAATGCTTTCTTTGTTTTATTATGTTGATCTCTTTGTATTTGATGTTGTTGGGTTTACGTCAAGATTGAAATTTTATGCTTAATGATCTCATAGTTTCAGACTTTTTGAGACTTTACATGTTCTTTTTTTTTTCTGAATTTTTGTGTTTTGGTTGATTCAAAGTCGAGTTCTTTAGTGCTTTATTGCTCTCTTGTAATCTGATATTTGGTGCTTTTCTAAAGATAAAGAGGTAATATATTTCCCCTTATTCGTGCCAGAATCTGTGTAAAGTTTATTGTCTTGTTCATTTTTTTTGGGTTAGTTTTGTGTGAGCTTAATGGTTTTTAAAACAGGGTATATCTCGGACACCAAATGTCTGTTGATCCCCGCAAGAGAAAACCATCTTTTCTTTGGTGTCACTTCGGGCTTATGAGCAGGAGGAGGCTGTGGTGTTCTTGGAAGACCTTGTTCCGACATTGGACTTGAGTTTGTTTCTCTAAGTGCTTTATGCTTTTAGATTACAGATTGTGGATTTTGATTACTCGTTAGTAAAGAGGGAAAACAGCTGTATAACCCAGACCAACTTGAAACGAATCTCAGATTATTACAAAATCATTTCTTCTTCTTCTTTTTAAGACAATTATTCTATAGTGGGAGTTCCTGTTGTTTTTCTTTGTGGGGAAAACAATGCGAATTCCTGGCGTTCGGTTTAATCCAACTGATGAGGAAGTTGTTATGTACCATCTCAAGAATAAAGTCTTGGGAAAGAAACGTTGTCAAGTCATTGGAGAGATTGACATATACAAATATGCTCCATGGGATCTTCCTGATAGATCTTTACTGAGAACTGGTGATTTGAAGTGGTACTTCTTCTGTCCAGTAGAAAGAAAATATGCAGGTAGTGTTAGAATGAAGCGATCTACGGATTTAGGTTGTTGGACAACTAGTGGCAAGGATAGAAAGGTTTATCACAATTCTGTTGTTGTGGGTAAAATAAGAACTCTGATTTTCTACAAAGGTAAGTCACCAAATGGAGAACGTACAGATTGGGTTATGTATGAGTACAAACTTGAGGGAAAGGAGTGGGCTGAAAAAGGAATTGCTCAAGATATATATGTGCTTTGTGTGATATTCAAGAAGGGTGGACTAGGTCCGAAGAATGGTGCACAATATGGAGCGCCATTTAAGGAAGAAGATTGGGATAGTGAAGTGGAAGTAGAACTAGGAGACAGACATTTTTCCTCTATTAGTGTGTCCACTTTGACTGTTGCAACCCAGGATAACCCAAGCACTTCTCACGTTCCATTCAACTATGCACCTGAGAACATGTCCATTGGACAATCTACTTCATGTCCACTGGAGACATGGCCACCTGTTCACCATACTGTGGTCCCAGATACTAATGCCAGCACTGAGGCTTCTCACATTGTGGCTGAGAATTGTTTTTCCTTAGTGGGGAAAACAATGCTACTTCCTGGCTTTCGGTTTTATCCAACTGATGAGGAGCTTGTTATGTACTATCTCAAGAATAAAGTCTTGGGAAAGAAACGTTCTCAAGTCATTGGAGAGATTTACATTTACAGATATGCTCCATGGGATCTTCCTGATAGATCTTCACTGAGGACTGGTGATTTGAAGTGGTACTTCTTCTGCCCTGTAGGAAAAAAATATGCAGGTAGTTTTAGAATGAATCGATCTGCGGATTTAGGTTATTGGACAACTAGTGGCAAGGATAGAAAAGTCCATCACAATTCTGTAGTTGTGGGTAGAATTAGAACTCTGATCTTCCACAAAGGTAAGTCACCAAATGGAGAACGTACAGATTGGGTTATGCATGAGTACAAACTTGAGGGAACGGAGTGGACTGAAAAAGGAATTGCTCAAGATATGTATGTGCTTTGTGTGATATTCAAGAAGGATGGGCTAGGTCCGAAGCATGGTGCACAATATGGAGCGCCATTTAAGGAAGAAGATTGGGATAGTGAAGAGGAAGTAGAACTAGGAGACAGACATTTATCCTCTATTGGTGTGTCCACTTTGACCCTTGCATCTCAGGATAACCCAAGCACTTCTCATGTTCCATTCAACTATGCACCTGAAAACATGTCCGTTGGACAATCTACATCATGTCCACTGGAGACACTGCCACCTATTCACCATACTGTGGTTCCAGATACTAATGCCAACGCTGAGGCTTCTCAGACTGTGGCTGAGAATGATGATATTCTTGAAATGTTAGATATGTTCTATGACGAAAGCGAGTTCCTTGCTCAGAAACCTGAAAATAGTGATGTACTAACCTTTCCTACTCTTTTCTCTTGACCTAATGGTAGTCTGGAAGTTAGTTTCTTATTGATTACATCAATAGTTTCTTATTGATTACATCAATTTTAGTTGCCTGATCATTTTCATTTTTGGTTATCCATAAAAGTGTATTCTTTTATTCTGCTTCTTGGATGTTATTATTTCTATTGTCATACTCATGTAAAACAACTTTCTATTATCCATTTCTCATTAGCTTAAACTGTTTGGTGCTTTTTGAGCATTTGAAGATGATCTTATAATCTGGTGAATATTAGATCTTAAAAAAAATTTATGGATTCCTTCTATTTTGAGTTACTTTTTGTTTTGCATTAAAGCAATTGATTTCATTCCTTATTTGCTTAAACTTGGTAATGAAACTTTACTTTGCTGCTCATTCTTGTACAAACAGCCCATTTCTGCATTTCCTCTGTGTATACCCTAACATGCTTTGACAATATTAATTCTGCCTTTTCATGCTTACATTTTTTTGTGTGTCACGTGTAATTTATTGTTTTCCCTTTTCACTTAAACAATCTATTGAGTAGCTCATTGGCTGTGGGTTTCCAGAGAGTAGATAGTCCCAACAAGGTGGAAGGTGTTCAGACAGATAACTTTATTGATGGAAACGATTTTTTCGAAGACTTAGAGGACTTGGACAATCTGGCAGGATTTGATCAACCTGAAAGTAATGCCATCCCTAGTGGTCTCCCTGCTGCTTTCTGCGGGGAGCAAACTTTCCCAGATGACATTTTACCTTATTTGGAGCTGAGGGATTTTGATGATCCACTAAATTCCTTGGGTGGATTCGATTCCATCAAACAAATTGACAACAACACGGAGTATACCGACAACTGTAACTATGAGTCCGAAAACTTCCAGCTTCCCTCAAACACATCAAATGTTCATATATCCAAAAGTATGAGTCTGAAAACTTGTCAATCAGGTCATTGGACTCCGAATGACACTCCTCTTCAGTTTTAATACGCATAAACGTAAGCTGATAGAACTTCCCTACCATCTAAGTTTAAACACTTTTTTTCTTTTTCGGTATCCGTGTTATGCTTCTTATTTTGGCCTGTGAATGATGCAGGAGTATGCTGCTAAACAACTTTATAATTAGACAATTGCCCCTAGTGAGGCATCAGCAAGGAGACTGTTGTTGCATTGGGAACACTTGTTCGCAACTTACCTAGCCGTTCTATATGATATTTTATGTAACTTGAATTTAATAAAGTACGATAAAATGGAATCGTGCAGATAAGGAACACTATACGTTCCTCCCATACTCAAAGATTTTGAGTCACTTCCACTGGAAATTTCCGGCAGGACAGAATCAAAGAAGATGCTGCAGTTTGTTGCTGCTATTTCATTTTGGTATTGCTGTCTAGCCGTGATCATCCTGTTTGCTGTTTGGTAAACAGCAGAACAACAAAATATGTTAAGCTTTAGCTCTTCAGAGCATTCAGCTGAAGATACTGAAGGGATTTGTGTTTTCAAGATGGCTCATCCATGCATGTCAAGGCCAAGGTGAACCTGATGTGTATACTAGAGATGCCATGTTGATTCAGTACTCATTCTGCAATCTCTGAGCAGAATGTAGTTTGACATTAGTATGCAAGTGGGCATACAAATGTATTGTTGACATTAGTATGCAAGTGTGCATACACATGGATTGTCACATGTAGTGACTTGTTTATGTACCTAACATGTCAGTTTAGGTTGATTTCCGCTGATCATGTAGGGCTTGTTGTAAATTAAGATTATGGTAATGTAAGATTAAGTGAATGCAAGATAAAACTTTTGAGGAGTAAGATACTTCAGGACAATGTACGATGTTCTTTCTGAAATAAGACACATCTGAGATTGTATTTATGTTTTTTGGTGCACCCAGGGTATCCACCAATGGAATCAGTAACTAATTCCTTCGCTGCAAGAACATCTCCAACTTGGGAGGGCTACAGTTAGCCCACGAGCATGCTGCATTCCCAAGGGTGGGATTCGAACCCCCAACCACTTGGTTAAGCGACGAAGGCATGTATCACCTACGCCAACCAACTGGATTCTGAGATTGTATTTATGTAGCAGTAAACATGATTCCTCTTTTTGTCCTCTTCACACTAAACATGAATTATTTGGCATCCCCACCACATTTGATTCCTCTTTTTGTAATTTAATATAAGATAATTTGTTAATAAATAAAATACGTAAACTTCAAAAAAAATATTTTTAAAAAATTTTGAAAATTTTTCCTCACTTGTAGTTTTTAAATCTCTTTTATTAAAAAAATAACTAAATAATATAAATGTAACATTTGTACTTATAAATGCTATTAATTTTTGTAAAATCCCCTAGATTATAAATAAAATTTACATCTTTTACCCTTTATTATAATCATTGTCTTCTAAACATATATTTGCAAAATAATAAATCAAGAAATTTTAAGAATATAGTAAGGATTAAACTCTGAAACCTTCTTTCAAACTTCTCGATAGCCATCAAACCCTTTGACAACACTTGAAGAAAAAGTCAATATTCTGAGGGTATAAAACAATGAGGAAGAACTAGAAAGGAGCAGTAACAATATCTCTCATGTCTTTAAGTCCATCATCCGTATAACCAAAGCTTCCAGCATCCTTTGCATCCATGGCTGCACCATTTCTCCTCTTCAAGCTCATCACTGGCTTTAAACCCTACGCACAGTCGTATCATATTTATCTCATCAACTTGTATTGTTCCATAATCCTGTTTCATGTTCATATCTTTTCTCCTAATCATGTATTTAATATGAACAGAAGAACAAAGAAAAGGATTGATTCAACACTTTAAGTTAAGATCTTTATTATGAAGCCATCTTTAAACATAAAATGATATGAAAAATATTAAAATATTTGCTTAAATTTCTTAAAAATTATATAAAAACAAAAAAGGAAAGAAAAACAAAAAAGGAAAGAAACATTTATTAAAAAATATTTTTCGATCGGATACTGATTTATATTTTTTAAATTCTGATTTTAGAAGATTTTATTGGTCGATTTTTCCAAATAATTTAATTATACTCAACAAGAAAAGAGAAATTCTGGATTTCAAAGTGTTGGAGGAGCTCGCACGTACTTCAGTGAATATTCTCATGGCTTCTTCTATGCTTCTTGTATTCAACACGTACAAAGCTGCTTCCTGTTACATATTTTCATATATCACATTTCTCGTAATTTAAAACCAAAAAACGAAAAAAAATTAATTTACCATACACAGTTTTTTATTTAATAATTATAAAATTAATAGTTATTGCAATACGAAATGTAATTACAAAAGTTCATTTAAATCATCATCATCTCAAAAACTCCTTTTTCAAATATAAAATTTATCATAATTTACAATCCAATTAAAAAAACGAAATTCACTAACTATAGCCATACACAAGCTCCTAATTTACAAATTATTATAAAACTATTACAAATATTTAAAAAATACGAGTATAATTAGGATTTTTAACTTACAATAAGAGTTATTATTCATTCAAATCATCATCTACTCAAAAACCCTTTTTACACATAACATCTTTTCATAACTTACAAGCAAAAAAATAAAAATAAAAAATAAGGTAATTCACCATACACATTACACAATACTAAATTATCATCATCTACTCAAAACCCTTTTTTCCCACATATCATACCTTTTCATAACTAAAAAACAAAAAACAAAAGATGAAGGTAATTCACCATCGAAAGTTTTTAAACTTTTGAACTATTATCTACTGAACGGATCAGTTAAAAACAAGACTGCGTATAATAAGACCGCTCAAGATCCTCGATTGTTCTCTTATACCGAAAAGCTTTTTTTACATGACATTTTTTCATAGCTAACAAATAAAAAAACAAAAAAAATCAATACAATTCACCATACACAAGTGTTTTAGTTATAATTATAAAAAAACTATATTATTATCATCTGCTCAAAACCCTTTTTCACATATGAGATTTTTTCATAATTTACAAGCAAAAAAGAAACAAAAAGTCAATATAATTCGCCACACACAAGTTGTGAATTTCAGAAGAAATTGTTCTAGTTATAAATTATATTATTTAGCCTTTATATATATATATATATATATATACCAAACATGAACTTACCCTTGCATATTGGAGTTGATTTGTAGTAAGAGTTCTTGGCTCGCTTTCTATAGAAGATCTACTGTCGGCTTTAAGTATTGAAATGCTTTCATCCTCCATTGTCATCTCTCAGAGATCAAGCAAAAGAAAAAGAAGAAGAAGAATAGAACGGAAGAATATTTGGTAGAGATGATCAACGTAAGTGTTGTTAACTATATATATGTATATGAAGGTTGTGAGCTAATATGCTACGGAAGGTAACGTGGCAGCCTATGACCAAATAGGTTGACTCACGTGGCAGCTAGTCGCCGACACCTGGCAATTCGCGGAACCGTTTTCCGTAAACGGGGAAAATTTTATACAGGGTTGGTTGTTAAATGGTTACGTGTTCTGTTAACGAATCAGAGTGCGCCACGACCGTCGATGTCGGGACAGGATGAATCAGTTAGGGGCACGTTTGGATGATGGTGGGGTCCAGTTTCTGGCACTCGTGGGATGACAAGGTAGGCGACTGAGGTGACGTTGGGAATTCATGATGAACGTGAGGCACACCGTAACTGTTGAGCTGCGTGACCGACGAGACGGGACTGACATGTCTCGTGGGTTTTTCATGTGTTGGTCGGTCACCCTCATTTTGACTTCCCCTATTTAATATATATATATATATATATATATATATATAAAAGAAATTCGATATTCGAAATAATATAAATATAATATATTATGATTAAAAGTTTACTCGTCCCTTTAAAACCTGTAAGGAAAGTTTAGAGAAAATCAGTTTTCACTAATTCAAATGATTGTGATAATTTATCTATTAATTATCAATATATTCTCCACCAAATCAGGGAGAAAAATCATGAAGTATACGTTAGTTTAATCTGTATAAATGTAGACTTCTTATAAACAGAAATATAGTGTGAAATACACAACGAGTTCAACAATCGAACCCTTCTTCTCTCAGTTTTTCAAAACCAAAATTTGAAATTGAGCTCCCACGTGAAGCAAGAGGCAAATTCATTTCCTAGACGACATAACAACAATAATATCCCGAATTTCTTTAAGAAAATCAAATCACGATGAAATGAACTCAAATAAGTCATGTTTTAAATGATCATAGAGTTTGGTCCGGGGCGAGCATTCGTGTAATTCGGGCCGAAATTTCACTATTCGGATCCGGCCCGAATTACCCGAATTTTTTTTATCTTACTCGACCCGAATCCGAACTTTTTCTTACTCGAATTACCCGACCCGAATTATTCGAAATTTTGTTCGGCTTTACCCGAATTACCCGAAGTTGTTTTTTTTATAATTTTTTTAAAAAAAACCCGAAATTTTGTATTTTTATAACTTAATTCGGGTAATTGGGCTGGTCCGAAATTTTTTGAAATTACCCGACCTCGGCCCGAAAATAATTCGAGTAATACCCGAATTACCCGACATTTGAAATTCTTTTACCCGAATTAATTTAGGCTGGGCCGGATAATCAGGCCGGCCCGAATAATACTCACCTCTAAGTTTGGATGTTAGAGTTTGATAACTACGTTGAGCTCTTGTATGAAGATTTGAGTGGGAATAAATGAACCATATAGCCAAAACCATTACTCTCCCTAAATCGAGAAATGAAGCGAATATTCGAAAAAGAGCAAATTAGTTTTACTCTTGTTGAATAGGAAGTGTCGTTATAGGTTGGATTGGGACGTTGCTGTTTTGGTATATGTCTGGAACAGTATTTTAATAGAGGTTCTCTCACGTAAGAGAGATTATTAGAAAATTTTAATATTACACAGCCTTAATTTTATCAAATAGAAAGATTGTTTTTAATAGATTCGCATGTATGTAAAATAAAGATAATATAAAAATAGAAATAAATATGTATAAATAAAATTTTATAAACAAGTAATGTAATTCAGAATACCTACCGATATTTATAATAATCATTTCACCTAAAATATCATTAGTGTATTAAAGGTTGCCTTTTTCTAAAATCATCTTCCTTATTTAAATAACGATAGGGTAAAAAAGTAAAAAGAAAGAAGTATAAGAAGCTTTAGTTCAAAATAGAACTTACTATTGAAATGTCTTTTGAGTTAATAAAGCCTCCTGAATTTGAGTTTAAGAGAACCTCTGACATAGGAGAAAGTTCTATCAATCCAAAGTTTAACACTAGCATTATGCCTAATTTTGTTTTGCATTTCCAAGATGGCCAGGATCCATGGTCTCCTGATTAGACTGATATACCAAATTCAAACGATGACAAGGTGATCCAATATAATATAATAATGGAGGTGGTTATCAAACAGCTTATTACCTGTTTTTTTTTTTGGGTTTATTGACTAAAAATTATTTTTTTAAGAAGCTATTGATATATTTAGTAAATAAGGTTAGCTTATTTAATTCTAATAAACTGATTTTTAAAAGCTCCATAAGAGGAGCTTTTTGGATGATTAGACAAAAATTAATTATACCCTCTTTTCATAATTTGTGAATTATGATATATATCATATATATATTATACTATAATTATAGATATTTTTAATTTATTAAATAATACAATTCATACATATTATATAAAAAATACTAATATGATACAGCTCGCTGCATCATTTACATTAATAAAGAATTTAACGTTGTAATATTATTATTGTTGTTGTTGTTGTTGTTATTATTATTATGTTTTTATTAATAATTTTTGCTATAAAAAATCGATAAATTTGTTAATTAATCAGTCCCTTCTCTGACCCTTAATGCCCAACCTGAAAGCGGACAGCTAATACATTCCACTTATTGAATAGGTTTTATGGTCGATCCGCGACCTTTGGATGCCGAAGGCGTCTTTGAGATGATCTTGTAGTTCCTACGAGGTGGAGACGATGGGGTTGATCTACGAATTTTCCTTCCTTTTGTTGCATTTCGCTAAAGGGTTAAAACAAGATAGTGCATCAAGCTATTCATAAAGGTCAACTTGATCCTCTTCCCTAGGGATCCCAAAGAGGGAATCTATGAGAGTTGCCAACACTAACTATCATTTATGTACGATTCATACTGGATTTGATCAGCTGCTCATCCTATCTCCTTTATATTCTTGACAACTCATCTTTCACACGGTAGAGTCTTTCAATGATATGTTTCGATTTTTTAAATTAATAAGTTTTTATCAACTAAAATAAATCAATTAATTTTCATTAAACAATTTCTCTTTTTCAATTAAAATTTAAATTATTCTACAGGGAAAGACAATATATTTTCATCATATTTTAAAATTTTAATTTTATTTAATCTTTAGTATGTTTTATGACGGTCTAATATCGATTAAAACTTTTAAACCTTAAACCTCTTGTTTTGTTGGTTTAACTTTTGGTTCAATTTTTTAAACATTGAATTAAAGTGACTAATTCTAATTAGGTGTATAGGAAACCCAATTTCTAGCTTAAAAATACTATCAAAATAATTTTAAAAAGCTTAATTATTAGAATTTTTAAATTCAAATTATATTAAGATATTCAAATATTTTTAAATATTAAAAATTAAATCCATGTTATTTAAGAAAGTAACACGATTATTTGAACCGAGTTTAATACTTAAATTTACAGTATAAATTTGTTAAAGAATTCATATAATACGTAGTTTGTTATAATAGAAAAAGCTATGAAAATTAAAACATTTAATGAATAATAAGAAAATACAAAGAGTAAGATATTGGTGTAAATAACATATATGGACCGATTACAACAAAGTCTTAAAACTTTTAAGTTCAATTTAAATAATGTTAAATATATTTTAATTCATTTATTTTAAATTAAATTAACTTAATTTTTATAATTAATTTCAATAAAACTTATTAAAAACTTAAATCAATTTAAAATTTATCATAATTTTTTTACCATCTCCTCATTTACAAACTCATTACATAGAACTTTTTACAATAATTATGTAGTAGATAAAAAAGATACTACTTGTTTTAGTTTTTTTGTTAGAAATGACAACAAATTGAATTGGGTTTAATTAGATTTATTATTGATTAAATTTGACTTGATCTTTTTACTGTATGATTTCGATTCAACATCAAGTCGAATTCAAGCCCCGTTTGCTGAATATGAGTTTAAGTCCGTTCTAACCATCCACAACAACAATCTTTTAAGAAACGTCTAAAAAATAATATCATTTTATCAATTCCAAATTTGATCAACTTGATTCTATTTTTAAGTCTTAACACATAAGGTTCAAATGATTCAATTTTTTGTAGCTATATCATTTTAGATGATATAAGAGTCGACAGAAGAGAGAAAGAGATCAGAAGACGATGAAAGAAGGAAAAGAGTTTGGTAGTTAAGAGGAGAAATCGTTGTTGGAGCGTTACTTACGGTGCTGCTCCGACTATGAACAGATCCCAACGAGGTCATCCTGATTTCAACAATTCCTAGCTGGTTATAAAGGGTAGAGAGAAAACGTGAGACCTTCTAGAGAAAACGAGAGAGACAAGCTGAAGGGGTCTGGGCAAATTTGACTTTTTGAGTTTGGGATTATCCCAAGCGCTGGTGTAGAGCAGTTTATTGGTTTTGACTGATTGGGTTGGCTAATTCAACCTAATAAGTTAAATAATTAAATATATTAGTCAACCAACTGATTTTAACTGATCAGCTGTTATTCAAACACACCGTATAACTCGATTTTGATTTGTACGATTAACATCTAAACAAATTATGACTCGAGTTTGAACCGTAGGATCAACATGGAATCCAACTCGACTATTGACTATCCCTAAATATTGTTAGTTTGACAAGACATATTTTCATCCCTAACTTTGACAAGATTACATTTTTGTATAAAGTAAAGCATACAAACAAAACTAACATAACAGAACAAGCGTCCACAAATTCCCAGGAAAAACACCACAAACTAAAGCAAACACAAAACAACTCACTTTCTCTTGCTTTTGCCCTTTGTTTATTCTTTTAACAGAACGGAGCATCTCACACATTGCAAGCCTTCTTTAGTTCACTTTGACAGACATTTACACAAACACATTCAAAGCACATTGCACATTCCTTCCTTTTTGTCTCTATACTAAACTAACTATGATTTTAGCTCTCAATCTCTCTCTCTCGCCATCTTCCTTCTCTTTCTAGCCGCCGACGACCACCTAATGGACAATTTCTCGCACCGGAAACCAGTTCACCGTCTCCATGGCCGCCGTTCATGGTGCTGCTCGTTTACTGTCCCTCCGGCCAGCCCTGACAACCCGGTGATAATCAAGAAAAGCCTTTACAGAAAACCCGAATCGACCCTCAAACCCGGACCCATTTCGATCCCAAGTTCGCCGAAATCGGGGTTGAACTTGGTGGGTCGGATAGACCCACGTCGGATTCTGTCCCCTGGCCGCGTCTCGCCAATCGAGTCTGATAAAGCTACCGACTTTGTTCGAGAACCCGTTCCTGACCCGTCCCCTCCTGCTGGTTCAGCTCCGAAATCGAGATCCGATTCGTTTCGGGGCGTTAATGATGGGTTTTTGTCGCGGTCGGGTTCGGATCATGGTGACGTCGACGTGTTCGATGTGAGGCTTAACTTGAGAGGAAGGAAAGGTGGGGGCTTGGTGCTGGAGATGAGTTCGGAGGTTTTGATTGCGAACTCGGAGGTTATGGAGGGTCTCATTTTGGAGTATCGAAGAGGTCTTGGGTCGAACCGGAGAAGTGGGAGCACCGACTCGTCGAGGGTGTGTAGAATAGAAGTGCCGGATGTGGAAAATTTGGAGGTGTTTAGAGAGACTATAGAGTTGATGTTCGAAGACGATGTTAGTAAAAGGCTTTTGAAGCTTGGAGCTTTCAAAGCCATTGATATACTTGAGGTTTGGTGCTTGCTATTTGGTGTTCTTTATGCCTTTCAGTTTCTGCTTCTTTTCTTTAATCTTTTCATTTCTTTCAGATAAGTTTTATATTCTTGGTTTTAGGGTTCTTTGCGAGGTTATTTGGGGTTTAATTTTCGTACATTTGCTTTTCATTTTCCTGATTGGTTTTGCTTTAGCTCTCTTAGGATTGAAATGGAAAATTTTCTAGTAACAGAGAAAAAACATAGTCAAAGGTTGATGTAGTTTGAGTTTGGGTGTAATCTTTCTTGTAGGGCTTTAGATTTTGCATAGTGCATTCTCCTGAAAAGTTCAGAGAACTCTGTTTGTATTATCTTTTTGGTAGATTAGGTATCTTTTTTTTTTTTTTGGGTAGATTAACTATCTGATTTTTGATCTAACAATGTCTTCTGAAATTATTCTAGGTGTCAGCTGGCATCAAGTTCACCAAAGGTGTTTCTTCCTGTTTGAAGTACCTTGAGGCTGTGCCATGGACTGAAGAAGAAGAGGAAAAGCTGAGGAGCCTATTCGCTGTGTACAAGTTTGATGAGGCAATAACTCAAGACATTCGAGCTAGACTATTCTTGCAAAACTCGGTGGATGCACAACAAGATTTAGCCAAACATCTTGTGTCGTCCATCACCAACTGTAATGATGCTACGGCAAGGAATGAGCTGAAATCGCTAGTTCGGGGCCTTCTTTGTAAAAATTCAGTTTATGAGAAGTACCAACCTGATCTCCACAATGAGGATCTGTGTGCCTTTTGTCAATCGTGTCTACATTCGTTAGTCATCCTCTTGCAGGAGGCTTCAGAAATGACTGCCAATGGGAGAGTGGGGATAAAGGACAGGGATAAGCCTTTGATTGAACGCATCTCTAAAGAGGTTGATAATATTAATTGGCTGACAGAAATCCTTCTTGATCGACAGATGGGCGAAGAATTTGTGCAAATGTGGGCAGCTCAGGAAGAACTGATTAAGCTGCATAAGAGTGCATCCCCCATAGTCAGATATGAGCTCAGTCGGATTTCTGCTGTTCTGTTCGTTGCTATGGGGACCAGAAGACTACAATGTGGGACAGAAACAAGAGCAGGGCTCTTTCAGACGTGGTTTCGGCCAATGCTGTTAGACTTTGGTTGGCTGCAGAGATGCAAGAAAGGGCTTGACATGAAAGCAGTTGAAGAAGCAATGGGTCAGACTCTTCTAACCCTTCCACTAATACAGCAATATACGCTTTTTATGGAATGGTTTAGGTGTTTCTCCAAGTGCGGAAATGACTGCCCCAATCTCAGCAAAGCCTTTCAGATTTGGTGGCGCCGTTCATTTCTAAAAGGATCAGAAACACACGCTATTGAATCCAGGTAACCAGTGTGTATCTCGTATAGTTTCGCAAACGTAACATCTGCAGGTGTAGGAAGTGCAATTTGGAATATGCCACATTGAATAATGTAGATCAACTATGTAGATTTGTTGTAATAGTTGTGAGCTTTTCTTCAATTCGATACGCAATTATGCAGTGAGAAAGCTGTTAAGGTAGAGGTTGTATTGATGATTCAAGTTACCCATCTCGGTACCATAAAATAGTTGTAATCCAACAACCACGAACTCGAGGTGGATTAACTGGTAGTTCAAAAATGAAGAGCCTGATCTTGATTGTCTAATGCTAAAGAATATGGAAGAAAGGGTATTAGTTGCCTTGGTAAGGTTACTTGGTATCATCTTAAAGAGTACATGTGAAATGAGAGGGAAGGGAGGAGCAAGCACTAAGTATACTCTTCATTATCAAATCCTTAGATTTCTATTATCTCCAGGGCAAATAAAGAGGTCCCTTTTCCTAGATTGGCAATGGCCCTTGAAAATAGAGAAAAGGATAAGCAAGAAAAGAAAATTTGCTAGAAACATGGCATGTTAGTCTTAGATTCAGACATACGGATGCCAAGGAGGCAAGGACTAAGCAAAGGGAACTGGTTGGAAGTTAAGAAGTGAACAATGTACAATCATTGATAGACTTTCTTGTAGAAAATTGCAACTATGTGGTTGTGGGAGAGATTGTTCCTTTCTTTGCTTATACGTTCAAGTGGTTGTTCTTCAGTAATAAACTATATTTCCACACCTGAATTCTGAAGGAAACTACTCATATCTGTAGTGCGAAACACATGCTAATATCATACCGACTTGTTTCCACACTATAGGATTGCCTAGACCATCCTGACCAGTATGTCAAATTGATATCTGAATCTCCAATTTTAAGGTGTGTCCATTTATTTACATATGTACATCTAACGAAAGGTTGAAAAATGGAAACAGCCTGAACGATACATGCTAAGTTGATTAACTAAGTGAATGAGGAGTTCATGTTGACTGGGAGAAAACTAAGTGCATTGTTAACTGTTCCTGGAGATTGTAACTTGTTTTTTCTAAATTTGGACCGGCCTGAATGTTTTAGAATGGTACACGGTAAAATAACTCAAAAACATGATAATATAATCCTATAATGTTACAAATTCATATGTACGTACAAATCTTGTACTAAAAATTGCAACTTCCTCCATTTACTTCTTTGTGAAGCCCCTTTTGCAGCTTCTGAGAAATGCCACATTTTCTTTAGATAAACGAGGCTTCCAAACCAAGATTACAAGGATAGTTGTGTCCAAAGACAAGAAGATCATGTACAAACATTAAAATCCACGACCAATTGATTATGATTCCTCAAGTCCTACAAATTGTCACATTTTCCCATTCCCTGGATCAAAGAGAAGTAGATGCTATCATCAGGAGTAATGCCTTTGCTAACCATTTCTTTAAGTAGTTCTTCAGCAAGATCACCTTCCTGGTTTTTGCACAAACCTTTAATGAGGGCACTATAGGTGCGCAATGTTGGATCAAATCCAATATTTATCATCTCATCACGAATTCTGATCGCGTCCTTAATATCACCTTGTCTACTATACCCACTAATCAGAGTATTATAACTAATATGGTCCGGTTTAATTCCCCTGATTTTCATCTCTTCAAGAAGATGACGAGCTTCCTCAACTTTTCCCACCCTGCAGTGTCCTTGCATCAAGGTATTGTAAGTAACTTCATCAGGAACAACTTTGTTGCTATCCATTTCCCTCAGCAAAGCAAATGCACGATGCATATTCCCATTAGCACAGTGTCCAGCTATCAGAGCATTGAAGATTATAACATCTGGGGGCTCACCATTCTTGACAATCTTTTCAAACATTTCATCGGCCTCCTTCATTCTATTCCGTTTACTCAAAACATAAATCAAGGAGGTATAAGTCACCCTTGATGGTTGAATCTTTTTCCTAACCATCTCATCATAAAACCTAAATGCTTTCTTTATATTCCCACATCTGCAGTAACCATTAATCAAAATGTTATAGGTTATTGAATCAGGAGCAATTCCTTTGTCTGTCATTTCCTTTGCCAGATTGTCCGCCTCGTCCATCTTCACTTCCATAAACAAACCATGAATCAACATGTTATATGTCGACACAGTCGGCGTTATACCTTTCTCAACCATCTTATCCTTTAAACTAAAAGCCACCTCCAAATTGCCATTGTTACAGTAGCCATCAATCAACATGTTATAAGTTACAGCATTTGGAAGCAATCCTAGTTCTTTCATTTTCTCAAGCATCCCAGATGCCTCCTCAAGTCTTGCTTCCTTACAGAGTCCATAAATAAGTGAACCATATGTGTAGGAATCAGGCTCAACCCTTTTATGTTTCATCATATTCACAATCAACTGAGCTCCTTCCACTCTCCCTCTTGAACAATATCCATGAATTATTGTGTTATACGTAATGACATCCGGCTTAATCCCTGAAAACTCCATGATCCCAATAAACTCCTTAGCTTTCTTCAATTTCCCTTCCTTACACAGCACATTAATCATTATATTGAAGGTAGACACACTTGACTTGATTCTCAACTTAAACATCTTTGCGTACAAAAACCAAGCATTCTCCGTTTGATTCAACTTCAGAAACAAACTTAACGTGGAATTACATGTCTCAATCTTAGGAACCACACCCTTTTCAGTCATCAACTCAAAACATTTTAGTGCATCATCACCTCTCTTCAATTCACAACAGCCCCTCATCAACAAATCCAAGAGTACACCACTATCTGCACTAAACCAATCATTGGGCGCAACGAGCTCATTGAAAACCTCAGTGATACCACCCTTGGCACCATTGATGGTTTGTTTCAAAAGCTGCAAGCTTGGCTTTGGTGATGACAAGCGTGCAATGACCGCGACAGCAAGGCATTTGCTTTTGACATCTAATCGATCAAATCCATCAAACCCAATCTGGGTTACAAACTGGTGAGCTAAATCAGGAGTCTTGCAAAGTCTATAGAGTGTGGCAGTGACAACAGGCGGAGTTAGACTGTACGCTACTTGTTCGACAAAATGCCACTGAGAAGACTGAATCCATTCAAGCAGGTTCTCGTCAGTGACTAGTAGATGCGGTTCTGAGTCGGTGTTCAAAAGGGTTTTTGGTGGGAAATTGTTTGTCTTTGCAGCTAGGGTTGAGGATGGTCTGATGAGGAAGGTGATTGTGATCGGATGGTGTTTGAGAAAATGAAAATGGAGAAAGTTGCGAGCTTTCATGATATAAGAAAAATGGGTACCTTTTTCATGTCAAAGAAGACAGAGATACGACAAGATTGGTGATACCGTCGTCGAAGAACACAACCGTCTTATTTTTCGGATGGGTCAAATGTCAAGAGCTCTCATTCCTTAATAATGTAGTTCCTAAATTGTGGAACAGTTTTTTTTTTGGTAATTTAAAAACATCCTTAATATTATAATGAATTTACCACAAATTATATTAGTTTATATCATAAATTGTAATTTATATGCTTGAATTGAAAGAGTAGTTAGAAACTTATCTTCAATCTAAATTTCTCATAAGTTTATTTGTATATCAATCACTTCCGACAAAATATTTATTATATATTTTATTATTTAATTTTAACATTTTTGATTGTTGAATCTTTAAGATAATGATTAAAAATTTAAATTAAGATGGGGTATAATCAAGCAATACTTCTTATTTGAATTGAATTTTTGGATAAGGGTTGAAGTGACAAATAAGTCTATCTTTAAAGAAGGTGTATTTGTTTGCTGATTGAATAATATTGTGAGATTGCTCGTCTTACGTGAATGTGTAGATCACGTCGTAGTGGAATGCAAAATATTGCAAGGTAGTGACAAATTGGGCATGTGTGACTCCCTGGGTGTGTGCCTTAATTGGCTACATCGTTTTGGGTTGGCTGCATATGGTGTGTGTGAACTTGGAAAGCAACGATTGTCAATGATTTTGTTGTAGGCTGCGTATATTTTGATTGGTGAATATGTTAACGATACAGTTGTAGTTTTATGTTGATGTTTATGTAAATCAGCTAGTCTCGTTGGTGAACAACTGTTAGATTAATCTTTGAAAGAGCTGAAAACATTAGGAAGTTGTTATTTGTTTCTTTCTTAAATGCTCTCACTCAAGTTGAATTTTGTTAATCACTTGAGTTATTTATTTATTATTTTTTCGCTAAAAGATTGTTGAGAAAAAAAAATTTCTGTTGAGATTAACACGAGTCGGTCGTGTTATTGGATATGAAATTCTTTCACGGGTTGTCAAGACGAGGAATAGTATCAAGGGTTGAGTAGTGTTGGTTCAGTAAAAACCTTGTATAAAACTATTGTCGTTAATGAAAAAATTAAGCTGAATAAGGGCCTCGCAAACATAGGCAAAATGTGCCAAATTACATTACCAAAATTTGGTGACAATTTATATTTGTGCGTTTAATTTTTTTTAGTTTTTGATTGTATTAGAAACAATAGTAATAAATCGAAGATTTTGAGAAACTACTACACCCTTTCGAATTTCAACTTCAATTCAAACACACTTTTCTTTTACGTAGGAAGTAATTTCGAATGCCAAATTTATTAGCTTAGACTTAAACTTTAAGTTGAAGCTAAATTTGATCGGATATAAAATTTTGAATCCGTTTAAATTTAGTTTAACTCATTGATCCTAAGTTGAATTAGTTCATATTTAACTAATTTATCATAATTAATTAAGTCCAAAATAAACACTAACTTATTTAAATTAGATTAGTCTATTAACTTGGACCTAGGGATGGCAGTGGGTTTACAACCCGATTAATATCCGCACTACCCGACCCAATAGATTTGGATATGGGTAGTAAATCGTAAAAACCGATAGATATGGATATGGATATGGGTTGAGTTATAAAAAATGGATATAGATATGGGTTGAGTAAAACCCGAACCATGGATACCCATATCCTACCCGTTTTTTATTAACTATATTTTTTCTATTTTTTCTTGAATATTTATGGTTAAATATAATAAAATATTAAAATTTTATACGAAGAAACAACTTT
>JAOSBP010000204.1:28197305-28224532 GCA_027563825.1 Erythroxylum mucronatum
TTTTATTATTCCAATTTTATGATTTTTTAATACATACAAATCAAAATCTTGACTTATTATTATTAAAGTAATTTTGAGTTGGAGCGTTCGCAAAAATCAACTATTTATATTTTCTATTTAGAAGTTATATTTTTATGTGCTATACAATCCGATGGATATCCAAAAACTCGAACAACTCAATGTATTTGGATATAGGTAGTAAATCGTAAAAACCGATGGATATGGATATGGATATGGATATGGGTTGAGTCATAAAAAATGATATAGATATGAGTAGAGTAAAACCCGAACCGAATCTTACTTATTGTCATCCCTACTTGGACCGTATTAAATAGGATTAATATTTGATGTAATTTATAATCTTTACGTAAAATTAACAATATTTATTACCAAAATTGACATTTTTAGTTCAACAAAAAATTAATATATTAAATTTTAAGTTAGAGTCAAATTTCTCGAAGGGTCAGCTCGATCCTGCCGTCCATAATTAATTCAACAAAAAGAACATTTAACACTATATACAATGCATTTACTGACATAGGTGAAGGCATTTAATACGTTGATTCACGCAGCTTGCTAGTTTGATTTGGTCACACGTGTTGTTTCCTGATGTTAAGACAAGACTTGTACCTCAAAGTTGCATCGCGTTTTGGTTCCAAACTTTGATCAAGTCAACTTCCTTTCTAGAAACTAAACAAACGCTGACTTGGCATGCGATGGAGTCAGTGTTCCTGTCACAAGTTCCCTCGTTGTTCTGTCGGTGACAGGGTCAATGAACTTGTCTTAAAGAGTATTGCAAGACTTGGAATTTGATTGAAGCTCACTGTTGATTCAACTGATTGAAGAAGTACCAAGTCTGCAGAATTGCTCTCACTTTCATGATACGCACCGGAAAAATGGAAATCTTCCCAACCTGGTGTCTTGGAGAATATAAATTTTCATTTTTAATAATAATGACTGCTAAAGACTACCAGATGTTGGTCGTCAGAAATTGTCCATGCCTAGTATTGACAAGTTGGCAAAACAGGCTACTGGCAGAAAGAACAAACCAACAGGCTGTAAGCGAGTGTGAACAAAGACACGAGAAAATGATGAGGACGCTGTTTCACATTAAAGTGGTGGAACCACTTCATCCTGTGACACCAAATTCATTGACATTATCTATCTAACAGCCACCAAAACAAGAAAAAGTTGGAAGCCTACACGCTTTTGAGCATGGAGTGTATGTGCAACAACCGTCAACTTCCTCCAATGTAGTCACTTCACTGCAATAGTTTATGCAAAACCCACCAATATTTGATTAGCAGTTCTAGAATTGTATCTTTCTATGTCATAATTCCATTACTTGGCACGAACTGAGCAGAGGGTATGGAAGAAGCATCAAAATCAATACTTTTACTACCAGGGTAAAGTTACTGTTGGTATCACAAAGGATGAATATTACAAATGCAGCGACCCAGTAATTTACAATAACCAAGAAGAGACTATCACAGAGATCAACACATTCAGGATTTTTTCCTCGTGCATCAAACTATTCTTGGCCCTTTTTGCTGCCTATTATCAACATCCAGTATTCTTCTCTAGATTTATCACCAACTTCATTCAATGAAAAATGGCCATGAGTGCCACGCCGGTACCACGTTCCAGGAACTATGATCAATGTTTCGCATTGGTATTTACCTTCTCTCAAATGGGTCTTGATTTTGGGGATGCACCTAGTGCTTGAGCCTTCATCAAAGTGGGCTCAAAGAAGGGACTGTATGTTGTGCTGGGTCTTCTTGGATACAATGAGTAGTCGTTTACTGTATAACCACTTTGTCCTACCAAAGCAAAGGTTGGGTGAGGAGGTGAAAGATAACAACTCTTGTGCGCTGGTCCATATTGGCGTAATGGACTAGAGCAAGGAGACACCGGCAAAGAGGAGGCGATCACTTTGCCATCATCCCTGCATACAGAAGCAGGACTTTTAGACCGATATAGCTCTCATGCATACCCAAAGGCTTAAATGGCAAGAAGTTATTACCTCTTCAATGCTCTTGTATTAGCAGCTCGCAGGTTAATTGCATGATCTGCATCGTTCAGATTAGCATTTGATCTGTTGGTATGAAGTTCTAGCACTGGCTGCTCAGGAAGAAATAAAATTGAGCAATTAAGTGGCATCCAAACTTTTCACAAATGAACTATGAAAACTGAATATGTTATAGTAAGACACAACAGGAATAAACTGCAAATTGCTTTCAAAGTTCTCAAAATTCATCAAATAAGCCCTTGACATTTGATAGCCACAACACTTTAGATAACAATTCACTTAAATTCATAGTATAGTAGCCCTCATCTATCAACTGAAATGAAATGGTAATAGATCTTTAGTAGGTCACATCCCACAAAACCATGGTATTGCAGCTGCCTTTTATGCTGGAGGTACTACAATACGAGTCAATTATCTTACAGCAACTTTCATGAGAAATTTGATCCAAATATAAATAAAAGGCATATCTGAAAATAATTAATTGTTCATAAACTTATTTCATGTCCAAATGCATGCCTGTTTGAAAGCGATCACACACAAAAGATTGGCGGAAGTTAAACAGGAAGTGCAAATTTTAAACATCTTTGGAAATAAACTCTAGAGTCTGAAAAGGCACAATGATGTATTTTATGAATCGTCTTCCTCCAATCAAATGCTCTATCAAATTCTAACATCCAGAAGAAGAAATTCACACACCATGCAAAACAAAAGTAAATTGAAATTTAATAGAAGGCTAGGAATCATTAATTATACCGGAGTGCGGCTTCCATCAAAGGAATAGGGAACTGTATCCCGAATTATGTTGATGTCAGAAAATCTCATTGCTGCTTGCTCCCGAATAAATGGGTGCTCTAGCAACTTTACAGCTGAAGGGCGTGCTGATGGATCTCGTTGCAAACATAGTCTTACAAAGTTCTTTGCATTATTAGAAAGATGCTCAGGTATATCCGGCATATCTTTACTGTTTCCAATTTTAAATATTGCCGCCACCTGTTGAATTAAATCTAAATGAGAACATTTCAAATATAAGAATGCTGTCAAATATGGGGAAATTTTTTCTTGTTTTTTTCTCATTTACATTCAACTCACTTTGAGCCAAATGTGCATAATTCTCATACTTGTGCACCGACACAGATTTAAGTCCCAGTAAATGAGGTGGAAATCCTACCCCATTACCACCAAACTAAACCGCTACTTGTTAAGGAAAGCATATTTCTACCAATGCTACTTGGTGATAACAGAAACGCACCCCTTCAAATTGGCTCCAAGGTGGCTTGGACGTAGCCATTTCAAGAATCGTACATCCCAAGCTCCATATATCCACAGCAAGATTGTATCCACTTGTATTCATTACAACCTAGGATCAGAGTTCAAAGAAAAAAGAATGCAAGGTAATTAATTCCTGACAAAATACCAAACATGGATTAGGAATCAGGAAGCTAAAACAAAGAAAAATCAGAATGATTTTGATTAAGGACAAAGGAGTTGAAGTTTACTTTCCTTCTCAAAAAGATTGCAAGAAAGCAAGAGATAAGAGGGTAAAAGTACCTCAGGTGCCATCCAATAAGGACTTCCCTTGAAGGAAAGCATTGAAGAACAATTGGCAATCTGGTTGAACAAAAAAATGAAGAAATTTTAATCATAACCCATGATGAATCGATAGGGGTAAAAGGTAAAATGATTTACAACATTTTCTTGTATGGTAAATTCATGGCATCCTTTAGTTATTAAGTTACACAGCCAAGTTAACTGAATTGAATAGAATTACAAAATCAACATAAAATGAAAGGATAGTTGCAGCAACCATATTTTAACCAAACGGGAAAAGGAACAAGATCTTTAATCGCCGTCAGGAATTATCATCCAAATAACACGATTTACTTAGACTTGGCCACTTTGAACTGTATCATTTGAATAAGTTGACAATTATGTGAAATTTTCTTGCAGGTGTTTAAACATAAATTAGTTATGTCATATGGCTGTGATGGGACATACATGTTTAGCCATGCCAAAGTCTGCCAACTTGATTTCACCATTAGGGTCTACTAATATGTTGGCACCTTTAATATCCCTGCCAGAAGAAAGGAATGCATAAATTAGAACAATGCCGGAAGATGTTATTTTAAATACAAATTAGCATCCATAGCCTATACCACCCTAAATATACCTGTGTACAGTATCTCTTGCATGTAAATAGGCAAGCCCCGCAAGAATCTGCCTGGTATAGTTTTGAATAACAGGTTCCCTAAAGGGGCCATAATCTTGTAGTAATTTGTGAATTGAGCCACCAGAGACATACTCTAAATAAACTGAAAGTGTTTCTTCACTCTGAGAATATGGCAAACCAAAATGGTCTCAAAACCAGATTCTAAAATTTGAAATCACTTGGATTGAGCAGAGATTGAGCTTAGAATGTCAAAACAATCATTTTGCAATAGTAAATGACTGATCCTTCAACTAGTAAGGTAACTCGTACCAGTTCGCTTCCAAAATATCGAACAATATTTTGATGTGAAAGTTGACTGAGCAAATTTATTTCCTGTTGACAAAGAAAAGCAGTAGAACAATGCATTAACATGAAGCAAATCCAAAGGAAACCCTGGCTCGCTATTAAAAGGATCGACTTAAAATTCAATTCTTCGTTCATCAAGTCAAGTTGGTAACAGAAATTAATTACCTGATTTAGTTGCTTAAGACACTCTTTCGAAGAATGATCATCAGAAATAACCCTGACTTCCTTTATTGCGCACATTTGTCCACCCTCACTATTCACAAAGCAATAAGAATATTAGGACTACTGAATAAAATTTGCACACACATATTAATAGACTTCTAAAGTGTCATTCTACTCCTTCAATCTTTTCATTAGTTTCCGATAGTCTCTTAAAAATTTGTAAAACCATTCAGATGGGAATTCTTCTTGTTATAGAAAAGCTAAAACCTTGTCCAAAGTTGTCACAGCACATCTCAGTCAAAATAAGCATCAAAATGCCTATTCACCTGTTGAAACCAAGATAGACATGCCCAAATGTTCCCCTGCCAAGAAGCTTTCCCTTTTTCCATTTAGACAGTGTGGCTGGACCGTTTTCACTCACTCCATTTCCTCTACAACTAGTAAAGGAAGGAGGGCTTGTAGGCGAACCAGGTGGGAGAGGTAATGGATGACCTTGGTTCTTCCCATCCCCAGAAGGAGAGTCTAAACTCGTGCTGCCAAATCGTGGATGCAGAGGTGATGTTGGTCTACTTGCTCCTCTGGAACCAGGAACAGGACTTCTTGATCCAGGAGCAGGGCTTCTGGAACCTGGACCAGGACTCCTTGCTCCATTATTGAGCGTCATTTCACCAAGTCGTCTAGGTTCACGAGATAATCTGCGTTTCAGTCAATATGTCCAGTTTAGAACCAACATAACCTTTCTCAAATGCTCAAGCGGATTAACAAGTTATAACTCAAATAAGTATCTGCTATCCGAGTAATCAGGCAACTAATAGTTTATACCTAACTCCATTATGTAAAGGTATCTGAATAATCAGGATAACCCTCTCTACTCACAACCAGACATGTTAAAACAAAGAACTAAATCCACATGAATCATGTTCCTGCCACAAATTCAGAGCAGAAACTGGAAGTTGAGAGACAGGAGCAGAGAAACAAAGTATTGGATAGGCACAAACGTAAGACTGTGTCAGAAAATAGAACAGACAGCAAGACAGCAGAACATTCAGCTCTGACACAGATTAAATAGATAGAGAAATAAAAAAAAGTCTCTTTTAATCTTTTTCTTCCATGAAGGCTCTGCAACAATTCAGAAACATGAAAACCTTTTACGAAATGAAATTACTCTATTTTATGACACTCCTGTGTCGGAAAAATAAAAAACATGCACTTCTGAAATTACATCTCACAAAAATATCAACAGAAAAAAGAAGACCACCTACCTGTAACCCCCAAAATGAATACCATGATGATCACTATTCCCAATACCATAATCCTCCCCATTAGACCCAGAAGAGCTGACACTAGAAGCCGAACCTGAAGCGGACCCAGATCCCAAATCGATCCCAACAACAGCACCATGATCACTGACCGACGGTTTGGGAAGAGGAAGGCGTATCTTTTCAGCAGAGTCCGAGTCAAAACCCGAGAACCCGGAAGACCCGATAGCAAAATCCTTGCTTCCACGCGGAGAGGTCCGAGTCAGAGCCGCCTCATCAAAGCTCTTGAACTTGTTTCTTGAGCTCTTTTTCTTGCTCACATCGTTGCTGCTGTTGTTGTTGTTGCTTCTCTCTTGACTCTCCTCTTTGCTCCTTCCGGACTTTTTCCCCCACCAAGCAGGCATGGAATTAAACTGAGACCAAGAACCCACCTCAACAACAACCAGAAGATGAGAAAGATAAAATCTTTTATGTGTGTACACAGAAGACTTCAACCAAAGATTCAAGCTTTTGGACAACGAAGAAAGCAGACACAGAGAGAGAAAAAAGAAAAGGAAAGAGAGAGGAAACGAGTTGGAAGAAAAAAAAGACGACTTTCTAATTTCTTTCTCCTTTTTTCTCTCTTAAAAATAATAATTTAATTAATAAAATGTGGGACCCACAATTTGACACAGCTGTGTAGGGATTAGAGATAGAAAGAAAGAGATCTATACTTTGGGGGACGGCAGGCGGTGGCTGGATAAAGTAGAAAGCGTGACGTGGCACTTCTCTATTTTTCCTTAAAATATCTGTTTAAATAATAAATATTATATTTTTTTTTTTGTTTATAACGAAAGGAAACTGAAAATTATCGCATAAAAGAAATACTACATATATCAACCCATGTAATTAAAGAGAAGGGAAATATCTAAATAACCTGTTGCAAAATTATATATTTTGATTAAGAAAGATAAAGGGGCAAGTATGTGACTTGTGGGCTTACGTGTGTGTTTTAATAAATTAATCAAACATTTAAGAATTAAAGGGGTTGTTAAAATGTGATTGGATGGATGTTTTAGGTGTAGTTGGTTAAGATTAGTCCCATGCATATATAAATATATTAATTTAAAAAATAAAAAATGACAAAGAATCTACAGGGATGATTTTGTTGCGTTGGATATTTATTATTTAATACCATCGAATATCATTAAATTTTAAAAATGGGGTTTGATTAATGTTTGGAGGCGTGTGAATTAATTTTTTATTAATATTTGAATCACGTATGGGCAAATCCTAATGCATAAGGTTTTTAGTTATGAACATCAATATACGCAGTCGTTTGCATTTTATAAAGATATTGTTTTTGTGAAATGAACTCGTAATATTTTAATCACAAAGGAGCAATTTTATCATTATATATTGAATAGATTTTAAAATTTTAATCACTAATTTTTATGCGTGTAGAGTATATGTCTTGATAAGTGCAATAATTGATAAATTACGTGTTTTGAATATAGATAATACTTTTAAATTAATTTAACTTAAAATTAATAAATTAAAATTGAATTAATAAATATTTATATTGAACTCAAATTTGAGAGATTTGGCTTGAGGATCTAAATTGATTTGGATAAACAACATTTTCTTGTTAAGTTTTTGTCGAATGTTGTTATTTTTTATCATCAAATTATATCTGATCGAGAATTAAACTAAGGTTAAATCAAATAAAAATTTGAGCCGACCAACCAAATACCATTTTTCACATGTTAACAACAACAACAACAACAACGATTCAATAAAAAATTCGGCTAAACATCGGATCTAAAGAGGTTCAGTATACATAACCTTACCTTTAAGTAATATATATTATAAGTCATTTAAATAAAATGATTTTGTTTTGGTAAATCTTATCAATCAATATTATTTTAACTATTTAATTTAATTTTGATTGTTCATCAAATTGAGGTATAACTAAATAAAAAATTATTTAATTTGATTTATTATTATTTTTAACACATTAAAACTCTAAATTAAATAATAAATTAACTAATTTAATAAGCATCAAGAATTATTATTTTCAATCAATTTACACTTTGTATAAATATTTTGAGCCAATTACAACGCATACTAGTGAACCCGAAACCAACCTCTCGCTCTCAGACATGAGAGCGATTTGGCGCGTGGTCCACCTTAAAAAAGCAATTATTATATTATTGAAGTGGGGTAATTATTTATTTGGTATATTTATATTAATCCTTTTGATTATGTATTTTATTTATTTATACTCAAAAAGTGTGGTGATTGTGTGTAGAGGAATGTACGGTTGCTTGAGTGGAGACTAATGTACGTCATTAGGCGTGTAAATCATTACGACGTCATTTATACACATACACGTCATTTTCATATGCGTCGACCAAGTGGACTTTTTTTTAATTAAAAAATAAAGGAGAATTCATTAAGTTCATATGATAATAAATATTTAATAGATTTGGATAAACTCCACATTATAAAACAGCACCATTAAAATTTGGTAATTATAATATATGATTTAAGTAATGATGATATTTCGGACTTGAGTTTAAATAAAGCAAGTATTTGTCAAGAACGTTTATAATTGTATTTGACTCAAATTAGATTAGTTAGTATCTTTTTTGGTCTTAGACCAGGGTATTCACCGACGGACCAGTGACTAATCCCCTCGTTGGTTTGTAGGCACCTCACAGGGTGGGATAGCTGGCCCAAGGATTTAAGGCTGTTCCATACCCAAAGTCAAGGATCGAACCCTTGACCTTTGGTTAAGGATGGACGAGTCCTTGCCACTCAACCACACCGTTTGGGTTATATTAGTTAGTATTTAATTATGACTCTATTTGTATTTGTATTTTATTATTTTAATATGTATATAAATTTTATTTTTTATTTTTTTCTCTTTATATTTTACAGTTGGACCAAATAATATAGATGATTAAAAAACTCAACCGCACAAACCTTAATTGTTTAATTTTTCGGCTCGATTTTCAACTTTCGATTTATTTTAATAACTTTTATTGTTAAAAACTGGTCAATTTATTAATTAATGGTTAATTTCATAAATTAATAAGTGTTATAAATTAAAATAAATAAATAATTTTTATTTAACAATATATTTTTTAATTAAACTGCAAATTATTTAATAGATAAGTACAATCTTTTTTAATTTTATTTCAAATTATGTAATTTTAATCATGATTTAATACCGGTTGAATCTTCTAAACCTTAAACATCTTGTCTTACCTGTTTAACTTATGATCCAATTTTTAAAATATTGAATAATACACATTGGTATCATATAAAAAATACTGAGATTATCTTTATAACGTAAACATTTTAAATTATAATAAAGCCATAAATGATTTTTTTTGTGATTATGCTAAATGTTGCTTTAATTTGAGAGTTTAGTTTTGCATTTGCTTAGATTCATTCAATGCAATTATTATTCCTAATTTTTGTTGATTAAAAACATTTCTTAAAATAAGTGCACAAAAAAATAATTTAAGCACATTTAAAAATCCACATAATTTGGCAATTTTTTATTTCACATTAATAACAATTATTATTAATCTATTAGGTAAGGGTAAGACTTTATACATTAAACCCCTCATATCCCGCTGATTTTTATTAATTTATTATTGTTGGTATAGTAATAATTATTAAAATAATTCATGTATCAAAAGATAAAATAATTACTTCTTACTTAAAAAAAGACATAAACCTTAATTGTTTAATCAAATAAAAGACATGGAAGTCCCGGTGTGCCTTTAAGATCGTAATCATCTAACTTATTGTAATAAGTGCCTGAGATTTATTCAGGTACAGCAGGCACAACAATTCGGAAACAACAAATCTATTTTTATAGAATCCCGCCCCATTAATTTTAACAACTAAATAACTAATAAAACAAATAATTATTGTATTCAAATTTCCATTAGTCCCATCGATCTTATAATATTATTACCATGAAATTGAAAATTTGATGTGACAGTCCAATAATAGAGACGTGTAGGTTGGTTCGTGACAATCAAACCCTTTATCTTATCATCACATAAGCATAATGTTGTATATATATTTTTCAAGTATATGGAAATAAATAAAGTACCGAGGATACGTATTAATATAAATTACATATTTTAAATAAATTATTAAACAAATTAATAATAAAAAAGTAATAAATTCAATTTGTTGTTTTTAAAATTTTAGCTTGTCTTTATTTTATAAAATTAGTAAAATAAAAATAACTTTAATTTAAGATTATTATATTAAATTGAATTAATAAAATTTTGAAATAAAATTAAGTTATAATCGACAGAACTGATTATATAATTAAATTATGAAATTTTATTTTAATATAATTAACTAAAATATCATCATTTTGATTATAATTTGGACTAAAATTGGGATTGAAATATTGGCTATAACTATAATTTTATCCATATTAAAATACCGATAAAAAAATTTCACCAATTCAACCAATTTAATCATAAAAAATTTAAACATTCTAACTTTTAGGTTCAGTTTTTAACTTTAAGGCCCGATTTACTTTAACAACTCTTGTTATTAAAAATCAATTGGTTGATTAATTAATCGTTCAATTATATAAATTAATAATTTGCTATAAACTAAAATAAATTAACTAAAATTTCTTTTTTAATTAAACTTTAAATTTTTTAATAAATAAGCACAGTCACATTTAATCATATTTTAAAGTTTTTAATTTTATTCCATCTTTAGCAGTTTTGCGACGCTTAATACTAATTAAACGTTTCAAACTCTAATTTTTTTATCTCACCATTTTAACTTTGTATATATCACCATAACTTAAAACAGAAAATGTCAAGAATATTGTGTAGAAGGATAATGTTTGAGATTGATGTTAACTTTATGTGATTTTCATAAAGTCGTTATCAACTCATAAATTGTTTATATTACTTTTTTTTATAAGATTTCCGTAATTGATACTTCGTCGAAGCTGTTTTTATTTATTTAGTAAGTCCGCAAATCTTGAAGTCAAAAATGTTCTATTCCTCGTTTTTCGATCTCTCAATTTTGGAATGTACAACGAAGAGCTCGTTTACTATATAAAACACGGAAACAAATTCATGTAATTAAAACGTGTGTGATTGAATAAAAAATTAGTATTTATGTTACAATACCTTGTGTTATCTATAGATTAGGTTCCTTAACTTGGATATTTATTTTGAGGTTTATATAACAATATTTGGCTTTTTATACATGTTTTAATATTTATTTTCAATGTTAGTTAACTTATGTTATAATTTATATAAAAGATTTGGTTAGATATATTTTCATTTATGTTTCGTACGGTTAAAATTATATAATAATTAATATATTGTGCTTTGTATATTGTTTAATATCCTTTCAATGAACGCGTAAGATTGCCAATAAAGCGGCTCATGCTCTAGATAGGGTAGCCTTATTACATGCAAACCCACAATTATGGAATGTTCCTCCTTCTTGTTTAGATTTTATTTTACTTTCAGACAGCTCTTGTTCTTTTGTTGATGAGGATGAAAGGCTAGTAGGTTCCAGGTGTACGGGGTAAGCCTGTTGGCTTAGGTTAGTTTTTCCGCCTTTCATATCCTTAGCTTGTTTTTGTGTTATGCTCGATTATCTTAAAAAAATAAATAAAAAAATATACTTTAAATAATATTTATATACATAAATAATTTTTATTACAAAATAAAATATAGTTAAAATTAAAAGTATTTTTTATTTTTATATTGCCAAAAAGTCTACTGTATAAAGCTCTTTCAAAAAAGTTCTTTTCTAAATAACAGTCAAATAGTCAACTGACTTCTAAAAAAATTATTCTTGTAAAAGATCTAAGAGAAAAATTTTACTGACAAAAGCTCTACTGATATAAGCTCAACCAAACAGAGGCTAAGTTTAGTTCAACGCTTATTTCAAATCAAATTTGGTAAGTTATTATAATCCAACGAAGAAAAAGATTAAATTAGTTTAATCTGCTGTCATTGCGTGATTAAAATGTTTAGTTGCATGGATAATTGCATGGTAATATATCAAATGCTTTACGATGCAAACTTGAAATCTTACATATAGGGTTAAATTGGATTCACTGTCAAGTCATCTCATGAGTTAATTTAGTGATGGTAATTATTAGATATGAAGTTAATTAATTATCAAAATCAAGCTCATAACGTTGGTAAGTTGTTTTTGAAGAAGGTACAAAAATAGAGGAAACAGGCAAACTAAAGTTTCTTTGATGTCCACGTAAAATAATGTTTTGTGCCACCTTAATAATTTTTTATCGATATGTTAAAAATTTAACTGACGGTAAGACAAGAGGTTTAAAGTATTAAAGGTTCAATTAGAATTAAACTGTCATAAAATCGACTAAAAATTGAATAAATTTAAAATATAGTTGAAAGAAATTGTCCTTATTTATCAAAAAAATTTAAAGTTTAATTGAGAAAAGAGATAGTTGAATAAAAATTAATTGATTTGTTTTGGTTTATAAGAATTTATTAATTAATAAAAACTGATTGATTAATTAATAAATTGATCAGTTTTTAACAACAAGAATTATTATAGTAAATTCAAATCGAAAAGTTAAATAGTTCAAAATTTTACGACTTAATCGGTTGAATATTTTAATCATTGGTTAAGATATAATACGATATTTTTTCCAATGCAAGAATCACTAAAGTTAAAATTTTATTTTATTTAGACAATTTCATGAGAAAAAGATTTTATTTAACAAATTTCATTTAAATAAGATAATTCTTAAAGTTTTCACAATAACTTTAAGAATATAAAACAAAAACTTTAATTTTTTTTATACATTTTACATTAAAATGTTACAATTTCATGTGAACACATATATGTAAAAATATGTAAAGTTATTGATAAGTACCTAAAAGAATACAAAAATTGCTAGGTGACAATACTTTAATCTTAATTTCTACTCTCATTTACTAAAAAGGACTAATTATTTATTAGCGATTACTACTACTAAATAAGAAAATTTTATTTTTATATAATATTTTAAATTATTTATAATATTAAAAATTACTTATATTTTCTACTAAAAATAGGAATTTTAGATCACAAGCCAAAACCTAAATGGTTTTAGAGTCAAATCATTAAATTGCTAAGAAGGACACTAATAATGAGGAACTTCGTAATTATCTCCAATGATTAAGACAACAAATGTAACATCCTCATCAATGTCTTTATCATAATTTTAATTAACTCCTTTAATTACCTACTAATTAATTAAGACATCATAGGACCCACATCAATGAATAGTGTCGACACGGTCATGCTTGATATGGTGTAGTTTTTGGACATATTTGTCGACATGGTCATGCTTGATATGGTGTAGTTTTTGGACATATTTCACCTTTCTTGGGTTGGTCCTAACATGTCTCTACACAATGCATCAATCAATCATATCACAACTTAGCATCTAACTTTTCTACTCCTTTTGTTTTTGTTTCTTTTCAAACAAATAACGTTTTAATGATAAAGAATTATGATTTAGTAGTGGAAAAGGACCTGATATTTTAATATGAAACAAGATGAGACTATCTTTATTATCCAAAGGAGATGAATCACTTTTCTGGTGGTAAAACTAAAATCTTCAGACATAGACATGTTGATAAGGATGAACTAAAGACCGCAACGACTTTTTGTGTGTATGTGTGTGTTCTGTACAACCATGCATAGAAAATGACATCTTAGTTCATATAACCTAGCCATAAAGTAGTTGCTTCTACACCTGTATCTAAGACCTAACATCAATTATAACTCTCACCCCACTTCAGAAACCACGCTTGGAGTGGTAGTCAGAGCCACCACCATCATGGTGTTGTAAGGGACATTGGGGCAATCATTATTTTCAGAAAAGTAGCAGAATTTGATTCCTGGGATGCAACGAAAAACTCATTGCAGCAAGTTCTGTGATCCAAGTGGCAGTGATATGAAGTTTTAACCTGAGTTTGAGAAGGCCTTGGACGATTCTCCAACTCCCTCATGCACGCATACTTTTGGGATGCACACAATAGTCCGCAAATTACGTGTTTCGAGGTTTCCTCCATATCCTGGTCTTTCTCAAGAATGGTAGAAGCAGCTATGAATTTGAAACATAGCTCAACAGTTCCAAGACTGCCTCTCCCTCTTTGTTCTTTTTCTTGTTCTTGTGGTTGCTTGCATTTGCATATGTTGTCCAAGCCTTCACAGCTTATGCAAAGATACCAACTGCATTTTCTCTTTTGCAATTTGCTCTGGATACTTGCAATTCATCTGCTTGCTGACAAAAAGAGATATGCAAATTAGCTCAACCATGATTGGAAGTTTTAACTCACCACACAGAGGGCAAAATGCTAGAATTTCTCTTTGCGATTTAATCAGCTCCACTGTAAGCACTAATGTCTGATAGCAAAATTTCATTCTTATAGAGGCGATTAAGAGAGTGACATCACAAGGAGATGACAGCAAGTTCAAAAAAACCTTCATTACATAGAGCTGAATGCAGGAGGCTCAATATAAGATGGGAGGATTCAGGGAATTATAGTCCAGGTGATTCCTACGACACTGAACCTTAAAAATTTTGTTCTGTAATTGGATACATAGGGATGTCTTTTCAGCATGTATCACACCACATTCCATAGCAGGCTCTTGCTCTGAAGACAAATCAAATTCCACCGTATCCACTTTGTATAATAGTGATCTAACCTTGGCAGCCTGTTATAAGTATGGGGCCTTACAATGACAAAATAACTTTCAAGAATATAATCTGGAAATGTCTCCCATGAGACCAAGTACCAAAACCAAAGATTCTGATACAAGTTCAAAGGACATTACATCATAGCAACTTCTGACATTTCATCCAAACTTGATTTTCCTTCGTTCCATTATGCTCCTCGTACTCCTCGTGATCACTGGATCATGGATATAACCAACTCGCTTCATCTGCTTTGTGAGCATTTTCAATAGTAAATAGATCTCCCTGATCTGAGGGAGTCTTTTTATCTCATGCATGTTAGCCTGTATCCCAATCCAGCTGCTACCGGGCTGCTTAACTCCACAAGTCGTCATAAGTTTTCTAATTTTACATCTCCCCGTCTGCCAAGATCTGCATACATATTATAGAGAAGAATGTATGGTCCAGAATTTGTTGGGTTGATTTGTAGAAACTTTTCTGCCACATGCTTGCCTAAGGTATGTTTCTATAAACTCTACAAGCACCAAGCAGAGAACCCCAAACAACAGCGTCAGGTTGCATAGCATTTCCTCTATCAAATTCTTTGCTTCAATCAGGCAACCAGCTCGTCCAAGAAATCCACCGTACAGGTATAATGGTCGTTTAATGGCACAACACCAGAGTCTTCAGTCATTGATGAAAAGTAATATCTTCCTGCTTCCTCAAGCTCCGCATGACTACAAGCACATAGAACAATCATCGTAACATAGTCTGGTCTCTCTCCAGCCTCCAACATTTTCTCAAACAACCCAAGGGCTTCAATCCCATAACCATTTTGGGCATACCCCACAATCATCGCATTCCACGAAACCTAATCCTTTTCTATAATTTTCTCAAAAACCCAATACCAATCCTCAGCTGATCCACATTTCATATACATGTCAGTGAGCGAATTTCCTACAAATACATCAGACTCTTCACCACATTGAAAACGAAATCAGTGCTTCACAACATGAGAATGAGCCTGCATACCAAGCTACAGGTCAGCAAGATTTGCGGAGGCATTTAATAAGTTGCTGAAAGTGTA
The DNA here is from genome assembly GCA_027563825.1 of Erythroxylum mucronatum. Lineage (NCBI taxonomy): Eukaryota > Viridiplantae > Streptophyta > Magnoliopsida > Malpighiales > Erythroxylaceae > Erythroxylum > Erythroxylum mucronatum. The sequence continues at coordinate 28,213,056 of JAOSBP010000204.1, forward strand.
GTGTGTTGGGTAAAAAGATTCCCTCTTTAGCATCCGGAATAGTCCCAATGCCTCTTCATTCTCCCCATTTTGTGTATATCCTGCAATGAGGCATTCCAGGAGACCGCATTCCTCTCTATCATCTTCGTAAACATGGACCTGGCAGCTTTCAGCCTTTCACCCTTGCTGCCTTTGCATAGCCACTCACCATTGAAGTCTCGGACACAACATTTCTCATTGGCATCCTATCTATCACACTTCATCGCGCGAGCATGAATTTGCAAACCTTCCTTAAATGCTGCCAAACTTGCACAACCACTAACAATACTGGCTAACGTAACTTCATCTGGATCAAACCCACTTTCCATCATCTTCAGAAAAACTTGTATAACTATGCGATTCCTTGAAATTCTTTTTCAACTGTCTAATCTACTTGATTTAGATCAAGAAGAACAATATGATATTCAAAGGCCTAGTTAATATTGCTTTTGACCTTTTGCGGCAAATCTTTAAGATATTTAAGAATTTTATATTGCAAAGAACATGCACTCACTACTCAGGACTTCTTGGAATCTTTAGTCCTTCTTTGACCTGTATTTTTAACCTTCATTGACTACGAGGGAGGCTTGTATTATGTTGTAAAACTTTTTGATATTAATGTAATAAACTGAATTACCAAAAGTTTGAAGTCAAAACATTGAGAGAAGGTGATAGAAGTCCACGCCAACTTCAAAGAAATTCAATACCATTGGACTTTTTGAAAGAGCTAATCTTGTCAATCTTGAGTTCAAGTCACATGAAGATGAACAAACAAAATGCCAGACAAGAATAACATATATGCAACATATCTTACTTGGTATTTCCCTAAAAACCTTTCCCTATCACTGCCGCTCAATGGTTATGAAGTATCATCTATAAACGGTGCTGAACTGCTGAATTCAGTCAATGCACCAAACAATAACTCCTTTAATTAAAAGAAACATAATTAAAGATGCTCCTCCCCCTACTGGGCATTGTCAGCAGCTTCCTTCCTTAAAGCTTGAAGCCTTTCTTTCAATTTCTTACTCTGTTCAAAATTAGCCTTTCTCTTGACAGCTTTCTGAGGGAACAAACACCACGATAAAGAAAATCTAAACATGAGTAAACTTTAAACAACCAGAAAGAATAAACAAGACAGGGACTCACTTCCTCCCTAAAACACCGATCAAGCTTCACTTTCAGTTCAGTGCACTCTCCAAAGAACTTCCCAATTGGATGGTCCAAATGACATTTCTGAAACTGCTCTATTATCTGCAAAGGTTTAGCCCAGTTTTCTAATAAAACAAGACAAGGGTTGGAACAGCCAAACCCAAACCAAATGAACAGGATCGGCAAAAAAGACTCACCTCAGCACACATAGGGTGCCTGTGCAATGTCAATGGAGGATGCATTTCGCAGACAAGCAATTCAACTGGTCCAATCACCAATACCCTCCTGCCAAAATTAAAGCAATAAAAATCAGAAGCAGCAAAAATTGACAAAAAAGATAAAATTTTGGTGTTTTTAAAAGTAGACAAGTTTAACGCCTAACCCCACATCACAACAGCCTGAAGCCACAAATCAATCAGTTCTCGTTTTCAGTAGCATATATTAAACAAACACCCAAAAAGAACGAAGTTGGGAATTTCTTCCCAAAATAAACAACTCCGAAATATGAGAATATAGAGATAAAGGTTAAATTACCTAATTCAAGTCTTCGACTAGATTTTGGTTTCCGCCGGCCGGTGGACGGAGGTTGCGTGAGTGAAGGGTTAATTAAAACAAGAAGTCCGAGAGAACTGAGACAAACTGAGAAATCGACTTAATGCGCTGTCGTTTCATTTGTACATTAGCCAAAATAATTGCCGTTTTTAATTTGATATCTTGTTCTATATAATTTGAATAGAAACCCAACTACTTTCGTGTTTTACGTCGTCTTTTGTAAGACGTAGCGTCAGTTTGGTTAAGTTTTTGGGCGGTTCAAAAGTATTTTTTTTATCGCAAAAATTATTTTAAGTTATTGTTTGAATGAGCTTATATTAGTAGAATTTTTGTTAATAAAGTTTTTTTAAAAACAGCTTTTTTAAAAAGTCAGTTGACTGTTTTGTTGTCATTTAAAAAGAATTTTTTTAAATGAGCTTCATACAATAGACTGTTTGACAACATAAAAATAAAAAACACTTTTAATTTTAACTATATTTTATTTTGTAATAAAAATTATTTGTGCATATAAAAATTATTTAAAATATATTAAACAATATGTAAAGCACAATATATTAATTATTATATAATTTTAAACCATAAAAACATAAATGAAAATATATCTAACCAAATGTTTAACATAGATTATAATATAAGTAAACTAATATCGAAGATAAATATTAAAACATATAAAAAGCTAAATAATATTATATAAATCTCAAAATAAATATCTAAATTGAGTAAATAGTTAGATACATAATAAACGGAAGATGAGTTTGTGGGTATAGTAAGAATTATGTGAAAATATAAGAACAAAATAAATTAAAAAGTATACTCATTAATTGATATGAAAAATCTCTTTTTTAAGAAGCTTCAAATTTGAATATCTTAAAAGTTGTATTTTAGCTGCCAAAAAAGCTACATGTACTAAAAAAGTGCTTTTTTTATTTTACAGCCAAAACTCATTTTACTTAAAAAACTTTTGCGACAAAAAAAGTGTTTATTCATCATTCAAAAGCTCAACCAAACAGACATTAAATTATGTTATTTGCAAGGTTGTATTCATATCTTCTAAAATGGGTTTCGAATTTAATCGCTAGTTGATTAAAAAACTAAGAGTTGTACCGTTGGAATAGTAACAATGGTTGACTAGGATACATTTTCTCAAAGTCTTATAAGTCATGTTGTTTGCAAGGTTGCATTCATATCTTCTATCACGTGTTTGATATTCGATTATATAATTAAGGAAGACAGTTAGACAGGAATGTTAAATTTGCAATAGGATGCGTGTATTCTCAAAGACTCCCAAAGGACCCACTTTTGATTAAGATCAAATAGACCCGTTTTTATGACAAATAATATCAGTGGGCCACTTATTTTACGAAGATTTTAAATCTTTCTTTAGCAAGTTACTCTTTGGATTAATAAGTACTTTTTTCTATCATATTTTTTTTAAAAATAAATGTATGATTATAAAATAAAAAAAATATTTTTTTAATAAATATATTTTTTGACAGTTAAAATACAGTTTTTTAAGAAGCTTAAATTTAAAGTTTCTTAAAAAATTGCTTTTTCAGGTGAATTTTTCAGATCAATTAATGAGTCTATTTTTAGTCTCTTTTGTCATTATGTTTTATACATAATTTCCACAATATCCAGAAATTTATCTTCTCGTTTATTATGTATTTAACTATTTACTCAACTTGGATATTTATTTTGAAATTTATATAATATTATTTGACTTTTTTATATGTTTTAATATTTATTTTCGATATTAGTAAAAGATATAGTTAGATATATTTTGATTTATGTTTCATATGGATTAAAATTATATAATAATTAATATATTATGCTTTGCATATAGGTTAATATACTTTAAATAATTTTTATATTAATAAATAATTTTTATTACAAAATAAAATCTAGTTCAAATTAAAAGTACTTTTTATTTTTATATTATCAAACAATCTATTTGTGTTTATCATTTTCAACAAAAAAAATTCTTTTTTTAACTGACTGTAAAGAGCGAATCGATTTCTTAAACAAATTCTTCTTAAAAAAAGCTCTAAAGAAAACAGATCTACCGACTAATATAAGCCTAACTAAACGGAGACTTATTCTACGCAGACTTTAAATCTTTCCTTGTTAACTTTGGTATCAAGTTAAATCTACGGACCTACATTTTAATGGACCATGTACGGATGTGACGTACAATAATGCACATACGCAGAAATAGATCGTGATAAGGACCTTTCACTTCGTTCCGAAGTAATCCTAATGGCACGAACCTCCCAACAACACGTGTTTCAGTCGTTTGGTAGAGTCATTACGGTGGGAGAATTTTAGTATGACAAAACTTAACTTGATCAAGTTTGACTTGAGCACAAAAACAAAAGTCAAGCTATCCTGGCCATTATTTTCCCTAAAAGAGACTTATGAGGTAGGTTGTTGTACATGAAGAAAATGAATCTGCCCCTAAATGATTGTTTAGTTTCACAATTATTTTTTAGTTGTGATTTTTAATTTCGTTTTTCTAATTTATAATTTTTAAATAAAAACTAAATTTTGTTTGACTGTTAAATTCAATGTAGTTAAATATTTATTATTGATGATAATTATATATTATATAAAACTTATTTTAATTAATTAAATTTATTTTAATCTATTATATAATATTTATTAATAAATAATTAGTACAACTTATTTTATTATATGAAAATAAATAATTATAAAAATTAAATTTTATTTCAAAAATATTTTAATTATAAAATTAAATCCATACATTTTAAAACATTTTAAATTAATGATATTTATTAATAATTATTAATTTAATTTAATTAGAACAATTGAGTATATTATTAAATTAAATTATTCATATTTTAATAGTAATTAATATATTAAATAATTAACTAATATATATTTAGTTGATAATAGATTATTATTAAATAATAATATGTTTATAGTGTTCATAAATTTTAAAAACTGAAAAAACCAGTACAGAATCAAAAAATAAAAACACTAACAAATAATTTTTTAAAAACTTAATTAAAAAAACAAAAATGGAAACAGGCCTAAACTTCAACAAAAGCTTCATTTCATTACAAAGTAATCACAATCAGTCAATTACACAAACCTCACCAAAACAAGACGAGACAAAACCGAAACAAGAACTGCGGATACGCCCACGCAGAAAATCTGGACTGCTCCAATATAACTCAAGGCATCACAAACACACTAAAAGAATGGTCGTGTCACAATCAACTATTGACGGCAATTTGAACCAGAAAAAGGATTAGGAATCATATAAACAACCATTCAGCGATCCCAGGTAATGAATAGCAGAGCCTAAAGTTGAAAGCTGAATCGGTAATAGAATATCAGCGATATCACCCTCCCGAGTGGGAGACTGGGGTGGTATCGAAGCGACCATCCTTGAATACATGAGAAAACTGTTGTGGCAAAGAATGCTCGACCTACAAAAAGAAGGTTGGTAAGCCATACAATTGCTTAAGATCAACCATTCACAAATTACATAATCAGTTGACATTTGCTGCATCAGTACCTAACAACAAGGTGTCCAGAAATGCTAATGTCTATATTAAATAAACAAAGAAACAAAAGGGAAATTCAGATTTAAGAATGAAAATTTGTCGACCACATCAAGTATAAATATAAATCAACCCAAATAGTAATCATAATCCTAAAGATGTATGCTCTGGACCGAACAAAGTGATGGATAGACAGGTAGTCCCAGAAGGTAATATTTTGTCCTCATTGGCAAGAGAACTCAACTAGACAGTAAAACATCACGGGAATACCATTAACAAAGTTCAGAAGCATTAAAGAGCCACTCCACTACTTCAGATGAGAATCAATAAGGGCTAGCGCACCATTAAAAAATATTTGTAAAAGTATAAGACAACTTATTTCCGGTCAATCAACCACATGGGTAAGTATTTGACAAGAAGTAGTCTAGATTCATCCTGAACTTACTGCACCAACTTTTTTCAGGTTATTGTGGGTTAGAAACTTTACCCAATCACCATCAGGCTGTGCACCAGGAACCAAAACATTGATTTCACTTGATTTAGCTGTAGTTATAGATGCTCCGAGTGAATCTTTGCTCAAGTATAACTGGCAGCCTGCAGTGTTGTCAACTGAAATTGTTGGAGCAGAGCCCTATAGTAGACCACCAATTGGTAAATGCATTATACGTGTTAATATAAAATAAACTCAATATTCATATAGTGAACTCGAAGAATGATAAACAATGCCAGGACACAGATTCAACATGACGCAAACATTTACTAAATTTCATTAGAGACAAGAAATATACCTGACATTGCACCTCAACACCACCACAATTTACTATCTCACATGCAGCCACAACATCCTGATCAAAATCAAAACTGTAGTGAGCCTCCAACCTTATTACGACAAGTCTACAATGCCATGACAGAGCATTAAAAGATATTGTTTGCATTCTTCTTTCAGATGTTTCACTCACCGTGAACACAACACCCATTTTGGTGCATTTGTCAACTGTAATATTGTTAACTTTTCCTGCAAAATCGGAATTAAATAAGTCTCCCTTCAGAATAACATTGAGGACTGATGGCATAGAGCTTTAACTCCTACAAACTAACATACAAGGAAAAGAACAGAGAGACCATACACATAAGTAGAACTGCAAAAGTTACCTTGAATCTGCAACACAGAATCTTTGCATCCATAAACATATACGGATTGCTTTGCATCACAATCATCAATTATCAAATTCTTTTTTCCAATTTGATTCTCGACAACCCACCTGAAAGCAAGATGTAGAAAACAGATTATAAAGAATCAGACCTTGCTGAAACGACATATATTAAAATAAATACCCACTTTCGACCCATCTGAAGCTCTAGCTTTGGAGGTCCTGCTTTAGAGAAAGAAGGAGAACTAATACGGCCTTCTTTCTCAGTGGCACCAACAACACCAGTTCTACTGGCACGATTCTTGGCCTTCATATCATCTGTGACCTTTTTCAGACCTAAGAAACAAAAGAGTACATACAATTATCTCTTCTTGTTGAGGGTGGAATGCGGAGGACAGTAAGTGAAGAGACTACCTGCAGTCACTGACTTCCCTGAATTGATTTCTTGGAAAACAGCAGCCATCCCTTCTTTTGGCTTTGACAATGAAGGCTGAGAAGACTCAGAACTGAAGAGAGAAGCAGGTGGAGGGGGTGGAGCAGTAGGAGTTTTTGCTGCTGGAGCTTTTGATGGAGCCGCAGTTGTTGCTTTGGCAGTAGCACTCCACACAGGACCCAAGGGATAATGACTCTTAACATAGTCCCTCAAACCTGGTAAATACAGCTCCTTCATGGCCTTGGCCCACTCTATATGATTTGGGTCCTTGCTTTTGTATTCTACAAGAATCTGAATTCCACCATGTTACAGAAGCTCATCAAAGATTGGTATCTTAACAACAGGACTTTTTTCATGTGCAGTTTAACCTTCTTCTCCTAGTTTTAGCTTAGGCTGCTCTAATCATCGGTGGCATTTCACCCAATCCACCAATCAATTATTTCCAAAAAGCTAGTAGATAAAGTTTTAAAGGACCAAATACTCCTGCAAAGATAGTTTTCATTCCTTTGGAGATATTAAATCAGAAATAAATGCCAATCAAGACTGAAGTTTAACTAAATATATATGATTTATGGCCCTTGGTATAGTCACATAAAAACCAAAAACCATAAAAAGGAAAATAAAAATCATAATACATAAACATCCTTTTCACGCTCCAACTGCAGTTTTTCTACTCGATCTATTTTAGAAACAGTGACCAATCTTTTGCAGAAAAGGGGCCGTGACATAATTATATATCTCAGAGAATTCAGTGTACCTTGTTGTTGTAGAACTCTGCCATTTGCCAACTTTCTTCAACATGTGCAATAGGCATGCTCATACCTTTAATGGACAGCAGTATAACCAAAATCAAACATAATTTACACCAAAACTTTAACATGCTCCAAATTTAACAATATACGCCACTTACCACAATCTTTCCCAGTATAAGCAATCCATGCTAAAGCTGTCAGACTATCAGAAGCAGTCTTCAAATGGTTAAAGAAATCAGATCTTCGCCCTTCTGTCATTGCATTTGCTTTCATAATGATCTCATTCAATGGCTTAAGAAATTCAGCTAATCCAGCAAGATTAGGTTTCTACAAGAATTGAATAAGCCATTCAACATTTGCATGAAAGGAAGATAATAAGTGTGTGCATCTGTCTTGTGTTATTACTTTTGTCTCTTTGACATTTTACATTGCATCGAAGAGTATTACCTAGTAAAAAATATCCATCACTAAATTTCTCTAAAAGCTATGGTCATTCTAAAAGGTCAAGCCATCAGCTCAATGGTAGACTTAGAGAAGAGAGTAAAGAAGCTAAACTACAGATTAATTTACCAAAAAATCTGAACTCTCAAGTATGAAACATTTTCACATATTAAAATGTTGAAAATTTGTGGCTATTTTCTAACTTATTTCCAGTCTTTAGCGATCAGATGTCATCCAACAACAACAAATTTCCTTCAGGTTTCTCATGAGAACATTCAATTCAACAGGGAAAGGCAGAAAAGGCTAATCTGAACTTGTTTTCCCAGCATTTTCCTTTAATTCCAATAGTATCTAACTTCATAGTTCAACCATTAAATAAGCCAGATCCCTGCTTATCCAAGCAAACTGTTGACATCAACTTCACCTAAAACTTGAGAATTCCTCTATACAGTTGAGACGTGATTAAGATCACCCTAAACCACCTCGTCGATGTTCACAATCACATATATAAACTAATATCATACAGCTTCATTGCGTTACAGTTTCCGCAATGTATCTCATTACCTCGTCACGGCGTAACACAAAAATGTTAAATCACATCGCCAACTACTCTACTCTTCAATAAGTTGATAAATTCAAACAAACAGAAATAGAAAAGCTCAGAAAAGTACAAAACGCAACCTGTGTTTGCTTCACATTGATGAGGAGCTCCTTTTGGACATTAAAAGCTTGCTCGATAATCTTCGTAACTTCTAGAACCTGTCCTCCAATCTTCTCCGCGGCAATTGACGCCTTACTAAAATACTGCGCCATTAAATCATCGAACGCCAAAATCGACGGATCCGACGCGCCACCGTCCACCGCTGCTCTTCCGCCACCGGAGGCCAGTGCCTCCAATCGGTTGACAGCCGATTCAAGCCTGGCTATCAGCTTCTCATCCATTCTCTACCCTCGCCAATCCGCCACTGTATCTCTATAAAACTCGATATCTCTTCTCTCTCTAAAAACTTGTTTTGTTGAATTGAATGTAAAATGCTCTCTGCCTCTCCTGAAAGTTTTCAATTAGGCGCCGAAAGTTATTGGAGTGAGAGAGAGCAATCTGATTTTGATATGACGCGTGGCGAACGTGGATGGAATCTTGGCTGTTCTCCAGCGTGGGCCGTCCCTGTGAGGTGGGGAGCGTGAGATATGATTCTGCGTCATGACTTGTGGCCCGTTCATCTGATATAATCTGGAATCTGCAGTGATCATAATTTTTCTTGATTAACCCCACTTTGACCGGTTGTGTAAACATTAACAACTCTTTCCAATTCTTGATAAAAGGTCCAAAATCGAGAATAAATTACAATTTTACTAGCTCTTTATTTAAGAATATCGATGAATCGATCTCTGGAATTTATTTTTTAAAAAAGTCATTTTTTGTTCTCTATTTTTTAATAAATAAAATATAAAAAAACAGGACAGACTTAGTGCCTATTTGGATAGGCTTTTAAAAGGCCAATAAGTACCTTTTTTCACTACAAAAGTCTTTTTTAATAAAAATAAATGTTTAGCTGTAAAATAAAAAATATTTCTTTAATATATATGATTTTTTGACAGCCAAAATACAGATTTTTAAGAAGCTTAAATTATAGCTTATCAAAAAAAGTATTTTTCAAGTAAGTTTTTTAGATAAATTAATGGGCCTATTTTTTAGTCCTCTTTATCCTTATGTTTTACACATAATTCTCACAATACCGAAATACCCACAAACTCATCTTTTCGTTTATTATGTACTTAACTATTTACTTAACTTAGATATTTATTTTGGGATTTATATAATATTATTTCGCTTTTTATATGTTTTAATATTTATTTTTGATATTAGTTTACTTATATTATAATATGTCTAAAAGATTTGAATAGATATATTTTTATTTATGTTTTATATAGTTTAAAATTATATAATAATTCATATATTGTGCTTTGCATATTGTTTAATATATTTTAAATAATTTTTATTACAGAATAAAATATAGTTAAAATTAAAAGTATTTTTTATTTTTATGGTGTCAAATAGTCAACTATACGAAACTTTTTCAAAAAAACTCTTTTTTAAATGACTGTCAAATAGTCAACTGACTTCTTATAAAAATTCTTCTCATAAAAAATAAAAAAAAATTCTACTAACAAAAACTTTAGCAGTATAAGCTCAACCAAACAGAAGCTTAGTTGAGTTAGGCTAAAGCATGGTTGCCTTGGAGTTGATTAGATCTTGGTCTAGAATCTGGACCCAACCTCACTCATTGTTATATCTATCGGACTACGTAGTTCATTCCCGATGTGAGGCTCAACAGTTACGAATAATCAATTTTATTTAAAAAATAAGAAAGTCATTGGCTACTGTTCCTCGGTGTCGGCAGAGCTCTGGAGTATTTATACAGGACTCACGATCGCGTGAAACCTAGGTTATCGCAGGATTGAGCTGGAAGCTGACTCGGCAGTGGCCATCCACCTCATCTCTTCCTCGTCTAGCCGCTCCCAGGCCCATAATCCCATAGTTCAGGGTATCCATGAACTTTTACGCGTAACTGGATGGTAGTTCATCGTCATATCTATTGTGAGAGCAACCGGTGTGCGGATTGGCTAGCGACATATACTGAACATTTTGCACTAAGAACTACTTTTTTTTCCTTTCCACCAATCGAGTGCCATGTTATCCTTTTAGAAGATATGTCGAAAATTTGTTTCTCTAGACTCCTTATGTAATTGTTTGTTTTTCCTCTCTTATATATATTTAAAAAAAAAAAAGAACGTCAATCCCAGTTAGGCTTCAGACTACCTAGGCCCAATTCGGCTCGGCTACGTCGAGTAAAGTTGGGATCATTGCTACCTTGAGAAGTCTACTTGAGTACGAGCGTGCGTGACGTTTCCTCTGCCCCAAGCAATTGAAAGACACACACCATCTGTATCATACAAGGTTTGGATGAAATTATTTTGTTTGATCTGACTTTGCATCCTAATTGATTTGAAGCAGAGACTCGCAAGTTGGAACGAATGCGGTAGTTTACTGGAATTATGTTTTTCAAATTGTTACTAATATTTAATAATTTACTTATAATACACTCGAAAAATAACAATTACAAATTTAATCAAGTAATCCAAGTAAGTCTACTTAGAATGGAAGTAATTTGCAAAAAGAAGTATGCATATATAATAATAGCAAAACTAGTCTTGTTCAACCGAACATATTGTCTAATCAATTAGAATAAAATAACGTAATTTTAAAAATTAAATTAATCATTTTGAATAGTCTAATTAAAATTTAGAATGAGAGTTGGATTTATACTAGTAGAGCTTTTATTAATAGAAATTTTTTTAGATCTTTTATAAGAAAAATGTAACGCCCCAAATTAGGGGTTAGAAGACATGAGTACAAATTACGAAATTGGCATGCAGTCATGACATTTTTCGG
>JAOSBP010000204.1:28280569-28290853 GCA_027563825.1 Erythroxylum mucronatum
TTGAAAAAGGATCTAAGAAACTCTAGGCTCAACCTTCTATCAACCAAAAATTCGCCTAATAAATTGACCCAGGTAAAATCCATAGAAAACGCTAAAAGTGGAACCATCCTTGAAGCTTACCACATTCAATTCGAGTAACCCCTAGAAAATATTCGCAATTTTCTTTAGTTTTGATTTTGTTATTTTTTATAGTTAAATTTTCTTATTTTAATTCCCTATTTTTACACAACCGCTAGTCCAATTAATTGAGTGATTCAAGCCTGGTAGTTACACAATTACTCCCTGTGGAACGATATTATACTGTACTACTTGAGACCCGTGAACTTGCGGAACCACATCACTGTATTCATTATAAGTGTGAATGATGATGAATCATTTTCGATTGTTGGTATGGAAAAGTTGAATAATCTTACCGGAATTTTGAAAGTAAGGGGGTTGGGAAATGTGAGAAAACTAGAAGAGGCTAGAAAAGCTCAACTTATGAAAAAAAAAATGTAACCGATTTGAGTTTGAGTTTTGACAGAGATGATGTGCAAGAAGATAGAGATGATGTGCGAAAAGATGAGGAAGCGCTACTTGAAGCTTTAGAGCCACCTTTGAATTTGGAAGTATTAAGCATAAAAGAGTATGAAGGCAAGAGGTTGTTCCCAAGTTGGACAATGAAGCTGAATCTACTTTGAGTACTTAAGCTTCAGAACTACTCGCATTGTGAGGAATTGTCTCCATTGGGTAAGTTGTCGTGCCTTGAAAAGTTGTACTTAGAAAATATAGGATTGAAAAGAGTGGGTGTTGAATTTATGGGAATAGAAAAAGACGAAGATTCATCAACATCTTTCGTATCATTTCCAAAATTGAAAGTACTTCAATTTTAGATTTCTTGAGAATGGGAAGAGTGGGATGACGTTGATGAGTGGTTGTTGGAGAGAATTGTAGTTATGTCATGTCTTCAAGAATTCGCTATCTTTTCCTGCCCAAAGTTGAAGACATTTACTATCATCAACTATCACCACCATGTTCCAATTATTGAATATAAAGTACAATGATGCGCTTCAAGAAGAAATTGGAAAGTACAAACTTTTTCAAATACCTCGTCTCGAAATTATGTAATAAGGTACTTGATTCTTTATCTCATAATTAACTATTTTAATTATATTTTTATAATTTTATCTTTCATATTAACTCTTTTTTATCAAAAATATATTTAAGACGTCAATCACATAATATATATTACATATTTAATTACTTAATTTTTTTAGAAAATGAACAAAATCTACTAATATAATAAAAATAATTAAATATTCAAATGTTTTTCTAAACAATAATTTTAATATTTTTTTCATAACTTATGCATTATTAATCTTCCAATTATTTGTTGATATGCGTGTCAAGTAACTGGAAGAGTTCGCATGGTACTAACAAGCGCCTAGCCACCGTTGTAAGTTGTTTCCTTGCTGTCGTCTTTTCCTATGTAATACTTGCCATTGACCCTCTTCTCAAAACTTGGTTTCTCTTATTCATTTAGTTGCAGTATTAGGTACGAGGAGCTGTTTAAGTCTTTATTTTTGTTTTCAGTTCTCCAACCATGTCAGAAGAAGAAGAAGATGAATACTGACTGTTCTCCAATTTCCCAAGTACCAGAAGAAGAAAAAGACTGAGACTTTGGAGAATTTGAAGAAAAAGACTGAAGGATGGCATTAATGGCAGAGGAGAGAAACTGTTCATGTTCAAAGATAAAATACAAGCTTTGTTAGAACTTATGAATTGTAAGGTTCAGAAAGATTGAAACTTTGATGATGTGTGCGAATTTGAGTTAAACTGGATTGAGTTGGGTACTATTTTATCATTACAATGAAAATTCTTAATGTTTTATGGTTTTTACTTTTTAATTTAATTAATAATTCTTTTAATTAATATACAAAATTTAATGACTTCAATTATTCCGATGAAGTCAATATTGTCATTATGCTGTTGGATTTAGAATAAAGTTATGATGTGATGAGAAATTAATGTATAATTTCTACTTGGTGTCATTGAAACTTCTTCGTACCTTATCTTAAATCAACATCAAGCCAAATTATTGTACTCTCCATTACAATCACATCTGCTTTATGCTTTACCATCTTGTCCCTATTCATTCCTTCATCTTTTCAAATTATCTTAGACTTTAAAACAATTCATCGTAGACCTATTAATTATAAGTCATTCTTTGAATTTAATTCGTTAATTAATTAAGCCTTGACAAATTATCTTATTCTAAGTATTTGATTATTTGATTCTAATAGTAAAATAAATGGTAAAATATATTGAAATATATATAAAATATCAAATATATTGTAACATATGTAGATCTTAATTAATAATAATTGAATTGTGTTAAATTGTCATTTTAAAATTTTTTATTTAAAATTTTTATAAATAAAAAATTATATGATAAATAAAAAATTTAAAAGTATATAAATTTTTTTAAAATACATGAATTAAATTATAAGAGATTTAGTGTAATTAATAAAAAATTATACGAATATTTTTAATATAAAATACTTATTTCTAACGTAATTTTAAGTGGTCATTTTACATGAATTTTAGAGAATTAAATAATGTATTAAAGGAGATACTGGCAATTTTCAATAAAAAATTTCTTTTTTTTTGTTTTAGATGATTTTGTTTTAGATGATTTTGTTATATTTTCATCATCAAAATATGCCCGTGAATAAACTGGAAAAGTTCTCATGGCTTCCAACAGTCACGCCGCCGCTAAGTTGTTTCTTGCATTTACATCTTCTCAAAAGTTGGACATGTTAATTGACAATTTTACCACAATAGCTTAAGCTGTTGTATGAGGTCAACTTAATTAGTTTTATATATTTACTACCACACTCTTAAAGTGAAAGTCTTTTAGGTTTGAAACTTGCATAGGCTCACTCTACCTTGTGCTGAATAATAGGTGAGTGGTAGGATTTGAACTCACGATCACTTAGTTGTAAAGGCTCTGATATCATATTAAGTGACCATTTCATTACAATAGCTTAAACTGTTGTATGAGGTCAACTTAATTAGTTTTATATATGCATGCTAGGTATATTCGCATGCTTCCATTATATAAAGTTGATGTGTCGATAGAACTGAGTGGCGAATGAGTCCCACATATTTCCTTTCCAAGCGGGATCCGCACTTAGTAATGGAACTTCCTCTATGTCCTGAGGTTGATTCGCATGCTTCCTTTATATAAAGTTGATGTGTCGATAGACCTGAGTGGGGAATGAGTCCCACATGTTTCCTTTCCAAGCGGGATCCGCACTTAGTAATGGAACTTCCTCTATCTCCTGAGGTTGATTCGCATGCTTCCTTTATATAAAGTTGATGTTTCGCTAGACCTGAGTGGTGAATGAGTCCCACATGTTTCCTTTCCAAGCGGGATCTGCACTCAGTAATGGAACTTCCTCTATTAGCTACTACAACTTTGATTATTAAATGTTTTCCTACTACAACAGCTTGTAGGAAAATTGGTTCTCACATCCTTAAAAGCTGCCAAATTTCTTAAAAAGCAGAGGACTGTTTTGTATTGGTCTGAGTGGTGGAGTTTTGCTTCAGTGGTTCAATATCATAACAATCTCTTCTTATGGAATAGGATACGTGCATGGATTGCATGGCCATGCATGGGTCCTCTGTTTGCCTCTCTTTTTTGATTGGAGAACAGTGATTGGGGTTGTTGGAAATGCAAAATGCAAACGTGATCTCTTGGTTGTTGCGGTCAAATAAGACTTTAGGCTTATTGTTAGAGTTCTTTTAGGAGTCCATTACTTAGTCAGCAAGATGTTTAATTCTGATTATTTCCTTTCCTTGTATATAGGTGGGCGTGGCCCATTATTTGGAATACAAGGAAAGAAACTTGTGATTAGAATTAATCGATGAAGTTAAGAAACTTGTGAGCAATTTAAAACCCATTCAAATATTTAGAAAGTACACAACAAATTATAAGAGATTTAGTGTAATTATCAAAAAAATTATAAGAGTATGCGTTTGAAAGCCTTTTGACAAAATGCATATTGTTCAAGTAATTTTTTAACCTTTTAGTAATTTTTCACACATAATTTCAAAGATTTAAAGAATGTGTTAAGGGAGATACATACAATTTTCAATAAAATGAGGTTCCTCCTTGTTTTAGGTAATTTAATTAGTTATAATTTTATAATTTATTTAATGAAAATTAAAATTTTTAAGGTTTTAAATCTGATATTTTTCTTTATTGTTTAAAAATATTTATTAAAGAATTGTTAGTAATACATATTTTATCAATTATATCATAAGTTTCAAAATTTTTCACCAGCTGCAATCTCAAAGTAACACGAAATTCACCACAGTCTTCATATTTTGATTTTTTAATTAATAATGTTTTTTTTCTCTCTAGTGCCTCTAATTGATCTTTCATATAGAAACCCTAATATTCCTTAATTTTTTAGTTTTGTAATTAAAATATCTGAGGTGTCTTAATTACAACCAATAAAGGCATACTCTCGTGACTTCAGCTAGACTCCAACCCACGATAGAAGAGGAAAGGAATCTTCGCAATTCACCGCTAACAAACATGAGCAAGAAGTTCCGTTCCAGGATAGTCCTGAATTGAAATGTGAAAGTTGATAACAACAGAATATCAATTTGATAACAACAGAAACTTTTTCCGCAAACTTTTCTCTGTTTTCTTTTATTTCCCTTCCTCTGTTTCCAACATCATACAAACCTATTTATAAGCTATTCTTGAAAGTTAAACTTATTACAACATTTAAAACCAAGAAGACTAAACAACTCAAAACAGAATACTAAATATCACCATAAATTCTGACCCTTGATTTTCTTGAAACTACCGTAACTCTTTCTAGAAAAACTTCAAAGGTCCTCTAACGTTAAACTTCATTTAAGTTTATTCAACAAAAGTAAGTTGGAAACTGTGTTAGAAACTAATGATGTTGGACAGCATTGCAAGAAAACAGCTAAGAAAGAAGTTATCAAGGTTTCTTCTTGTTCTCTTATTGGATCCCGGGAAAACTTCTCATAGCCCGGGTTGCTAACAAAAGATGGCAACAAAAATATGAAAATCTTAAAAAAGATAACATATTTTTATTTAAAACAAATCAGGATGAAGGATCACATAATTGAATGTTTAGGCTATGAACTATGTGTAATGTCATATTTTTGAGTAATTACCATGATGTATATATTTTGCATACAACATAAAGCAAAGTATGAATTGACCATCATGCATTCAATTACTTTGATTTTTTTTATTCAACTTGCATTTCATACCGAAAACCAAATATAATTTGAAATCCTAATACAACAACAAGTCATTTTATACAAAAACCAAATTGGAGTGAAAAGAACAATAGAAAGAGAGAAGATCAATCATACCTTAATCGGTGCCATAGGAAGTTCGGCGACAAAATCTTCAGTTTTTACCTAACGACGAAATCACTATCTTCTGAAGCACCCACACATGAAATCATAGAGAACGCTAGTTGGTTTGATGGAGCAAATAACTTTGAGATAGAAGAAGCACAAACGCACGAATTTACTCTCTTAAGAACGTTAGGGGATTTGAGAGATCTTAGGTTACATATTAGGGATTTTAGAGTAAGAGTTTTAAGCGTTGATTGGCATAGAAGAGACGGAGAGGAGAGAGAGAAAGTTGGGCCATCTGATTTTACTTGAAACGACGTTGTTTTACTATCAAATCTAAACAATGTCATTTCTCTAATCAGATAATCTTCTCCTAAACCAGCTGAGGTGTCTGATTAGTGAAGGCTGTCGACACGTGACTATGCCACATCAATACAGATAACGATGAAATTAACGTCAAGCTAGAATTGAAAAAATTTGAAAGTTTGGACATTTCATTACTACTTTTTAAAGTTTGGGTTATAATTGAAAAATTAAAGAAAGTTTGAGCTTTTTTAGTAATTAACCTTATAAGTAATGATCTAATTTGGTTTAATATAAGAAGAAATTGAATTATAAACATTGTTTAACATTTTATTATCCTCGTCTCAACACTTAATTTGTTAAAAAAGAAGAATATGTCATAAACATGTATATTTAAATGCCTTTTAATTATTGCTTATTTTAGAGATGCATATTCTATGATCTAATTTATATGACATAAAATGATAACTATAATCTAATAAGATATCAACACTTTTCTTTATAATATTTCCTAAAATTGTTATTGATGAGAATTACCGTAAAATTAACAAATATATTAAATTTAAAGTTTTACATAGTTAAGTTTAATAAAAGCTCTTTATTTATGTCTATTTATAGTGAAAAATTGTTAAATTAGGATGAAATAAGTAGATCAAATAATATAATTAATGATCTAAAATTGGATTAAAAGTCAACATTTTGTTACTGCTACTTTATCACTGCATAAGCAGAAGAATATGTGTTGAAGTACGTTTAATATTTTTTGACACTGAAAAAAAATTAATTATTTATATATTTTTCAATAAATAATAAAGGTTTTACGTAGCATGGTAATAAAAAATGAGGAAACAGAAATACTTACGCTGTTGCTAAAGTCACGTGCCTAAAAGGCTGCGCTAGAATTTTGGTTACTTTACGATTGACGTGCTTCCTTTATTTAAAGTAGATGTGAAGTCCCACTTCCTTCCCGGAGCTGCACTGAATACTCAATCCATATAATATCAGTTACCTTGAATTTTATATGATAAACTCACACGCAGCCACACGGGTACGTAATCCATGTCATATTCCTGCATCGAAAACACAACTACCAAATTAAGCTTAACGTCATCTAATGGCTTTAACTTTCAACTACTCTTCTCCTCGAAGATGACAAAGAAGAAGACACGGCTCTATAAATAGATGGAGAGTTTCCATCCCTAGCTTTTCACATCACCACCATTGTCAAGCAATTAATCCTTCAAATTCTCATAATCATTTCTTGCTCTCTGCCACCATTATCTTCTTCAAATTCTCATAATCCTTTTGCTTACCCTTTGATCCCTGAAAATGGTTGATGCTATTATTTCTGCTGTGGTGGAGAAACTAACCTCCATTGTGCTTAGTTTCATAGAAGAAGAGGCGAAGTTGGTGACTGGAGTTAACCCAGAAGTTAAGAAACTCGAGAGCAATTTGAAGTCCATTCAGGCCCTCCTAGATGATGCAGAGGTACAACAACTGAAGGAGGCTTCTGTCAAGAACTGGCTGTTGAATCTCAAAGCTGTGTCATATGACATAGACGATGTGCTAGATAAGTGGAAGACATCACAACTCCAACATCAACACCATTCTTCGGGTTCCACTCAAAATCATCTCAAGGACAAGGTACTCTCTATTTTTCGTTGCATCTGCTTTACTACACGTGATGTTGGTCTTCGTCACGGAGTTGCTCGAGAAATAAGAGAAATTCAACAAAGACTACAAGTCATTGCAACTGAAAAACGTAGTTACCAACTTACTTCATCCCAAACTGAAAAAAATAATGAGAGATATGTGACTACATCTTTGGTCGATATAGAAAAAGTAAAAGGGAGAGATGAAGAAAAAGAGGAAGTCAAAAGAAAGGTACTTGAGGCCAAATCTAATCCCCAAATTATCTCTCTTGTGGGGTTTGGAGGAATTGGAAAAACCACATTAGCTCAATTAGTTTATAATGATTGCAAGATCGAAACTCATTTTCATAAGAAGATATGGGTATACGTTTCAAAGCGTTTTGATGAAATACAGATTGCAAAAGCAATTCTTAAATCTTTTTATGATTCTCCCACTCATGATTCCAAAGAATTAGAGAATGTATTTCAAGAAATAAGTGATTTTCTCAATGAGAAAAGATTTTTGCTTGTTCTAGATGATGTTTGGAATGAAAATAGTAGAAAGTGGGAAGAATTGGAAAAACTTTTCAAGTGTGGTCTGCCAGGAACTACAATTATGATAACAACACGTAATGAAAGAGTTGCTATAAATATGGGGTGTAATCCAGAGAGAATACACAAAGTAAGAAGCTTGACTACGGAGTACTGTTGGTCGATAATTAGTCAAATTGCTCTTGTTCATGGTGATTATCAAAGGTTTGAGAGCATTGGTAGGAGAATTGCTGATAAGTGCAAAGGTTTGCCTTTGACTGCTACCATAATAGGGGGACTTTTGAGGTCTAGAAAATCTGAAAAAGAATGGTTGACAGTCTTGGAAAGAAAGGAATGGGAAGGTGAAGATATCTTGGGTCCTTTGAAACTTAGTTATTATGATTTGCCATTACCATTAAAGAAATGTTTTTCATACTGTGCTATCTTTCCCAAAGATTCTGAGATTGAAAAAAGAAGATTGATTAAGATGTGGATGGCTCAAGGATTTTTAAATGCAAAAGAAGAAGATGAAGATTTAGAGATTGGTGAGACTTATTTCGAAAATTTAATTGCACGTTCTTTACTCCAAATTTCACTCTATGTTGAAGGCATTTTTATCATTAAAATTAATGGCATTTTTTCTTAATTTCTGGATTAATTATTGGGTCTTATACATATTTTTCCTACTAAATTGTTTAGTTTATCTTAATTTGCATTTTTAATGGGTCTTGTTTAATTTGTAGGAAATGAGCTTGATTTTAGTTGTACAGAAAACAACAGTCCAAGGCAAAAATTAAATGAGGCTTAGGCGTGTATTAAGCTGCAAAAGGAGGCTAGACTTTTGTGTAGCATGCATGGAGATGATAGGAAGCTGACGAGACC
This sequence comes from Erythroxylum mucronatum, assembly GCA_027563825.1. NCBI lineage: Eukaryota > Viridiplantae > Streptophyta > Magnoliopsida > Malpighiales > Erythroxylaceae > Erythroxylum > Erythroxylum mucronatum. The sequence continues at coordinate 28,289,311 of JAOSBP010000204.1, forward strand.
CACCACAAACCAAAGAAAAACGTTGAAACCAGTACATAAGACAAATCGAAGAGCAGCTGGTTGGTGAAAAGAAGTTGAGTTTAGTGAAGAATAGAGGGATCATCACGCATAAGGACAAGTATTAGGAGAGGCATGCGCGCAGACCTACACAAAAAGAAAACAAGAACATTAGGAATTTGCGGCAGCGTGAACGAGCAACAATAGGAGCGTGAATTTGAGTAGAGAAATCAACAGCCAATGAACTATTAAGGGACCCAGCAGTAGGCGTGGAGATGTCAGGTGTGATTTGAATTTTTGGCTTTGAATAGGTTCAACGCAAATCAAGCAAGCATGGGTTCAAAAGGTGGGACCTAGATGGATTAAAACTGGATCATGCAAGTGTCCCATCAATGCAAAACTAGAGGGCTGTAGCATGGATGAATTAAAATAGCCAAGGGGCTGTTCATGGACACGGCTGTTGACGCAAATCATGGGTTTAGACTAATTTGTTGTGACACGTGGAGAACCAAGGAGGATCAATTTCAACCAGCAGTGGACACGCAAGTGGGCTGGCTTAAAGGAGCGTGATTGTCTTTTAAATTTGTCCCATAACGCAACAGTGGATGAAAGGTTGAAACACGCAATTTTCAGACTCAAGCATGGGTTTGTCCATTTCAACACACACAGTAAAATTTATAGAGGACAGCTGTGAGAGGTGGACGATGCTAGCAGCAAGACAACGCAATTCACTGGAGCATACACGGACAGTAAAGGAACCAGCGTCAAAATGTTAGGGACCAAGCCATCAAGGTTAATCAAAAGGAGACACACACTCACTCTACATTAGCTGGGACGTTACTCATCAAAAGGCAACACCAAGGTGGGACCACGCATGCACTCACTCATATTAAAAAATAATTCTCAACCTACTTGGTGAAGAAAGCAAAAAGCAAATGAGGGATCAGCTAACATTCACGTACATATCCAAGTTTGGGGGGGCTCCATTCATTATTGACTTGGCCAATCATTCATTAAAATACTCTCCACTCATTCAAGGGGGGGCCTCCCTTTCTGGTTACTCTCCAGCAATCTTCAACGTAACACAATTCACAAAGGGGCCACTCTCCAGGAACTCCACTCACGCACTGGACACAAAAACAATTCCTTGGCCAATAACGTTTCAAAAGGTGGGGTTCCAGCACTCGAGGAACAAGAGGGGACAAGCTCTCAAGGTGACAACAACGCAGTCAGGAAACGCACCAACAATGAGGGACGCAACCATTAATTCCTGAACTTATTTATTTTTATATCTGTTTATTTTGTGTCTTTCCATGTTGTTTGCTTATCCGTTGACTTTATCTTACCATGAGTGAGTAGTTTCCTTAAAGTTTCAAAGTTGGGGTAAGCTTTTAGCTATTTTTATGGACTAAATTTGGGTTGATTTATTTGTATGAATTTTTGGGTTTGATTTCTCTGTTTGAAATTAGTTTTTCTGGTATTGTGTTTGGCCAACCATTACTTGACGTTAGTTGTTAATTGAAGAACCGATAGGTGAAAATTAATA
>JAOSBP010000204.1:28311798-28327611 GCA_027563825.1 Erythroxylum mucronatum
AAGGAAATATGCAAGATGCAAAGTATGAATTAAAAATGACTAGACTTAATCAAATGACAGAAATTGGCTAAGGTATCGGATTTCAATTGGATTGGACACCAAAACTTATAATGGTGGATTGATTTAGGAATTATTTCACTTAAGCAAGTTAGAACCCAATTTTCATAGGAATTCCTTTCTCTTCTAAATCCGAGTTACTCACTTGGTTCATAGATAATTTGGAATAAAAGGCATTCAATATAAGAAGCCTAAAATTAAGTTCGTTAATCCTAGGTATCTTCACACAAGAAACAAAAGTTGGTCTACACTTTAGTTTCAAGTATGTTGCTTGATTAATTTTCCGACAAATTAAATCCCATTGGTTATGGAACTCAACCATCTAAGGCCTTAATTTAGGTGATCAAGCTAAATTAGGACTAACTATGCATTCAATCAAGCAAAAACTGATACCACAAAAATTGTCCTAATCCACTATCAATCCTAACCTCAACCAAAAAAAATTACTTATACATATTCATCAATGTAACACAAATCATGGTTATAATATATAATTGCATTAATTAAAACCACAAAAATTAAAACAAATAAGGAATAAAAACAAATTAAATCCCATCAAAACTGTGACTGCTGGGATTGAAAAATGTTTTAGATAACGTTCCGCTTGCTATCTTCATTCCAGCTCTCTACCGCAGCAGCCTTTTTCTTTCACTCCTATGTGTCGCACACTCGCACTGTTTTTGTCTTCTCCTCTCTCTGCCGCCACCAACCTCTCTTTTGTTTCTTTGTATTGAATCCTTTAATAAGGTTTTTTGGTCCACTTTATTAGAGCACACTCACGCCCTCTTTGTTTGTCTCTCTCCGCCGCCAACTATCTTCTTTTGTTTCGATCTATTGATGTTTTAATAAAGGTTTTTAGTCCACCTTTTTACGGACACTCACTATCTTCGTTTTCTTCTCTCTGTCGCCAACTTGTTTTCTTTTTGTTTCTATCTCTTCAATGTCCCATAAACCTTACATCCCCACTCTTTTCATTCACGCCTAACCTTGGCCAAAACGTTAACGTATTTGGGTGGCCAAAACGTTAACGTTTTTTATCCTTGCTTCCTTTGAGAGCTTTTCTTGCTTTAGACTTTTAGAGGTCCCAAATCTAATATGTGCCTAGAATTAAAACAAATAATATTAGTGCAATTTAAACATTAAATAGATAAGAGTTTAGCAAATTATGTATCTAAAATCAATATAAAATGCCCATTAACAATGTGTATTACTAATGTAATTTTAAGTGGTTATTTTACATAAATTTTAGAGAATTAAATTAAAGGAGATTTTGCAATTTTCAATAATTTTTTGTTTTAGATGAATTTGTTATAATTTTAGAATTTATTTAATGAAATTAAAGTGTTGCTTTTTTTAAATGTGATATTTTTCTTTATTTTTTTAGAAATACTTATTAAAGAATCGTCAATAATACATCTTTTATTGACGATTATTCACAACCAATGAGTTGCTACAAGAGATGGTATCAAATATTAAAAAGATGACTTGTTTATTTAAAACAAATTAATGTAATTCTATTTCTATGCATTACTGCATCAATATAGTTACACATTTTTTATTAATCAGAGTGCTTTATTGATGTGATAAGTTGAAGATGTGGTGAAACAGAGTAGCAATTACAAAGTAATGTAAATTTGTACCTGAAGATTACTCTGAGAGGAAGACCAATAGTGCACCAAGTCCCAGAATGACATATGGGTGCTTTTTCATCATCAAATTATGTCTGTGAAAAAACTCCAATAGTCAGCACTGCCACCACTAAGTTGTTTCTTGCATTTACCATCTTCTCAAAATTTGGACCAGAGTGTATGGAAGTTGTACGTGAGGTTGATTCACATGCTTCCTCTATATAAAGTTGATGTGTCTATTCAATGTTGACTGAGTCCCACTTCCTTGCCCCTTGTTTCCTTTCCAACAGTCAGCACTGCCACCACTGAGTTGTTTCTTGCAGTTCTCAAAATTTGGGCCAGAGTGTATGGAAGTTGTACTGTACGTTAGGTTGATTCACATGCTTCCTTTATATAAAGTTGATGTGTCTATTCAATGTTGACTACTCGATAGACCTGAGTAGTGAACGAGTCCCACTTCCTTCCCACATGTTTCCTTTCTAAGCAGGATCTGCACTCAATAATGGAGCTTCCTCTATTGGCTACTACTATTTTGATTATTAAATGTTTTCCTACTACAATAGTTTGTAAGAAAATTGGTTCTCACATCCTTAAAACTGAGAAATTTCTTAAAGCAGAGGACTGTTTTGTATTGGCCTGAGTGGTGGAGTTTTGCTTCAGTGGCCTAATATCATAACTGTTAAGATATTTATTATATATTTTATTGTTTAATTTTGACATTTTTTATTATTGAGCTTTCGAGATAATGTTTCAAAATCAAAATCAAAATATGGCATAAATAAGTAACACTTCTTATTTGAGTTGAACACTGGTATAAGAATTGCAGTGAAATTAGAAGTATATCTCTAATTGAAGTTCAAGTAGATTATGTCACATTATGGATAGATATCATGTGGCTTTCTCACATTAGTAAGGAAGGGCTTGCAAGAGGGAATTTTTGGTGGTGTCTTGGTATTGGTTGATTGATTGTGTATGAAAAAAATCACGCATTGTTGTGTATTACGAATATAGTGAGATAGTTGAAGGAGTGTTGCTGCGTAGGTGATTTTTCTTGTCTAAAATTTTCTCTGTGTGTTATCTTGCTTCTGTACCACACACACATGAGTGACCTGGTAAAGGTTTTGGCTGGGCGTTATTTGATGGTATGTGCGTGAGTGGTGAAACCTTGATATGATTATTTTGGTGATTTGAGGGATTGTGTACGTGAGCTGAAGTAAGAGTGGTGTGTGTGTATGTGACTCCTCATCTGGTTTAGTAGCATGTGTGAGTGACAGTGTCGTGGGCTGAAGGGCATATTTTGTGCGCTGCAGATTTTGTGATGATACATGTGTGACTCCTTTATTCGTGACTCTCTCTTTATCTTGTTTTGGGTTGGTTGTTGGTGAATGAGCAGATCACGTGGTGGTGGAGTGTAGAAAATTTCAAAGCAGCAGCAGATTGGGCAGCTAGTGTCGTTGGTGAACAACTACCAGATTAATCTTCAGAAAAGCCGAAAGCTTTGGGAAGTTGCTATTGTCTATCTCAAGTGTATTTAGTTTTCATTCTTTATCATTTTAATCACTTGAGTTATTTGTTTATTGTTCTTTTGTTAAAAAATTGATTGAGAAAATCCTTTGTTGAGGTTAGTACGAGACAGTTGTACTATTGGGTGTGAAAATCTTTTACGGGTAGTAAGGACAAGAGATAGTGTCAACGTTAAGTGGTGTCGGCTCAGTAAAGCCTTGTATAAAACTATTGTCGTTAGTGAAAGAATTAAACTAGATGAGGGCCCCGCAGACATAGGCAAGATTTGTCAAATTACGTCACCAAATTTCGGTGTTGATCTGTTTAATTTCATATTTATTTTTCTGTTTTCATTTGTGCTGATACAATTACTTTATATCTAGTAACCGACATATACAGTTACAAGTAGCTGCGACATAACCTTACAAGTAACTGCAGTTAAATCAAAGATTTGCGAAACTACACCCTTACAATTCTTTTAAGAACAATCTCTTCTTATGGAATAGGTCCAGAGCAACACCATATACAGATATTGTTGGGATGTCAAGTGTAAATAGAAATCTCACATTAGAAAGAGATGGAATTAGTGAAAGACATATAAGTGGAAATGACTCATAAACCTAATGCCTTAAGATTTGGGGTTGAAGCGTGGTATCCAAGCTCATGAATATGTTCCCTCACTAGGCCCATATTGAAGATCTCCCATAAAAATGGGCTTTCTAGATCCAACAAGTAGTATCAGAGCCAATGGTTCGGCAAGGGACGAGTACGGAGATGGTAGTCGAATCTTATAGTTGCTTTCCCACGAAGAAGAGTAAGGAGACTCCTGTGGGCCCAGACCAGTAGAGTAGAAGGGTTCTTGGTGACATTATATACTCGAGCTGCTAAGCAAAAAGGCTTCCCCTCAAGAGAGAGCCCAAACCCATTTTGGAAGTTCATACTTGAGGAGGAGTTTGTTGGGATGTCAAGTGTAGTAGGAATCTCACATTGGGAAGAGATGAAATTAGTGAAGAACATACAAGTGGAAAGGACTCATAAATCTAATACCTTAAAGTTTTGAGTTGAAGTGTAGTATCCAAGCTCATGAATATATTCCCTTACTAGGCTTATATTGAATATCTCTCATAAAAATGAGCTCTTCAGATCCACCAGATACTGAGATTAAGGTGCTATTTTTTATGGATAAGATGCCGTATTTCAGTATAGTTTACTGATCACGCTTGGTACAAAGAACATTAACTTCATCATCCCAGGCAGCATCCAGGGACAAGGCATTGGAGTTTCACCCAGATCAGAACCAAGATAATAAAGGTTGGATGTTGTTAGCTGCTTTTAATCAGATCTTACCTCTTATGCAGCAATTAAACGAGAAAGAAAGGATATGAGATCTTGAACCGGCTAATATGGTTGGTTGGATGCTGCTGGATTACATTGAATTGAGTTCAGTTTTTTACTAAATCTTTATCTTGTATTATGATTTTACCTTGCATGCAAGCTGTAAGTGAGGTTGATTGACATGCTTCCTTTATATTAAGCCGACAGTTTCACGTGGGGAAGTGTTAAACTGACAAACTTGACAAACTTTGATCAAGTGTTTCCCTCCACAACAGCTTGTAAGGAAATTGGTTCTCACATCGTTAAAAGCTGCGAAATTTCTTAAAAGCATAGGACCGTTTTGTCTTGGTCTGAGTGGTGGGGTTTTGCTTCTCTGGCTCAGCTGAGTTAACATCTGACGGCATTTTTGGAAAGATATGATGTTTGTGATTAGAGTTAACGATGAAGTTAAGAAACCTGTGAGCAATTTCAAGTCCATTCAAATATTTAGAAATTACGCAACAAATTATAAGAGATCTAGAGTAATTAATAAAAAATTATATGAGTGTGCGTTTTAAAGCCTTTTGACAAAATGCAAATTGCCAAAGTAATTTTTTAATCTTTTAATAATTTTTTCACACATAATTTCAAAGATTTAAAGAATGTATTGAGGCAGATACAATTTTTAATAAAATGTGGGTCCTCCTTGTTTTAGGCAATTTAGTTATAATTTTATAATTTATTTAATGAAAATTAAAATTTTTAAGGTTTTAAATCTGATATTTTTCTTTGTTGTTTAAAAATATTTATTAAAGAATTGTTAGTAATACATATTTTATCAATTATATTCTGATAAGTTTCAAAATTTTTCACCAGCTATTTAAAACAATCTCAAAGTAACACGAAATTCACCAGAGTCTACATATTTTGATATTTTTAATTAATAATGTAATTTTTTTCTCTCTAATGCCTCTAATTGATCTTTCATATAGAAACCCTAATATTCGTTAATTTGTTAGTTTTGTAATTAAAATCTCTGAAGTGTCTTAATTGAGAAAGAAGTTATCGAGTTCTCATACACCTGGTTGCCATCAAAAGATGGGAAAAAAATTAAAATCTTAAAAAAGATAACATATGTTTATTTAAAACAAATTAATGTAATTTTACATCAATGCATGCGATATTAGCATTACTACATAAGTTCGTGAATCAGCTCCACTATAGTTATATGTAGAATATGGGAAAAATAAGATTTATTGTTTCTAATTTCATTTAGAACATAAAATAGCACTTTTTGGAAGCCCTGTACTTATTTTAGTTATTATATTTGGTCTATTAAATATTTTTTAGTTATTATTTATTTTAGAGATGCACATGATGTAAAATTATAACAATGTTCTAATTTATATGACACAAAAATGACAAATATAATATAATAAGATATCAAAACTTTTCTTTATAATATTATCAAAATTCGTGATTGATAAGAATTACTCTAAATATAAATATATCTAATTTAATTATTGATAAGTTCTTCATGGTTATGCTTAATAAAAAAATTTATTAATATTTGCTTATTGTAAAACATTGTTAAATTAAAAAAAAGAGAAATAAAATAATGAGATAAAATAATATAAATAATGATCTAAATTTAAATTTGGTTTAATATAAGATGAAATTGAATTATAAACATTATTTAACATTTTATTAACGTTGTCTCAACACTTTAAGTTAAAAAAGAAGAATATGTATTTAAACATGTATATTTAAATGTCTTTTAGTTATTGTTTATTTTAGAGATGCATATCCTATGATCTAATTTATATGACATAGAAAGGATGAATATAATCTAGTAAGATATTGATAACAATTTTTGTTACTTTACAATTGATTATCCCCTTTTTAAATTCTAATGCAGGTTGAATGTAAGGTGCAATGAGGTTGATTGACATGCTGCCTTCATGTAAAGTAGATGTAAAGCTCCACTTCCTTCCCGGAGCTGCACTCAATACTCAATCAATATAATATCAATTACCTTGAATTTTATAAGATGAACTCACATGCACCCACATGGGTTTGTAATATTTTTGTCGTAATCCATGTCTTATTCCTGTGTCCAAAACCCAAATACCAAATTAAGCTTAATGTCGTCTAATGGCTTTAACTTTCAACTACTATTCTCCTCGAAGATGACAAAGAAGAAGACACAGTTCTATAAATGGATGGAGAGTTTCCATCCCTAGCTCCTCACATCACTGCCATTGCCAAGCAATTGGTCTTCTTCTTCCTCTCTGCCACCATTATCTTCTTCAAATTATCATCGTCCTTTTGTTTACCCTTTGATCCCTGAAAATGGTTGATGCTCTAATTTCTACTATCGTGGAGGACCTAACCTCCATGATGTCTAGTTCCATAAAAGAAGAGGTGAAGTTGGTGACTGGAGTCGACGGCGAAATTAGGAAACTTGTGAGCAATTTCAGGTCCATTCGGTCACTACTAGATGATGCAGAGGAACAACAATTGATGGAGGCTTCTATCAAGAACTGGCTATTCAATCTGAAAGTTGTTTCATATGACATGGACGATGTGCTAGATGAGTGGAAGACTTGGATTCAGACATCACAACTCCAGCATCAACACCACTCTTCGGCTTCCAATCAAAATCATCTCAAGCACAAGGTACTCTCTATTCTTCGGTGCATCTGCTTTACTACGCGTGATGTTGGGCTTCGTTATGTAGTTGGTCGCAAAATAAAAGAAATTAAACAAAGACTGGATGACATTGCAAATGATCAAGTTACGTGCCAGTTTATTTCATCCCAAAGAACTGATAGGCGTATTGAGAGACATGTGACCACACCTTTGATCGATGTACAAAAAGTAAAAAGTAGAGATGAAGAAAAAGATGAGGTCAAAAGCAAGATACTTAATGCCAAATCTAATCCCCATATCATCTCTCTTGTGGGGTTGGAAGGAACTGGAAAAACTACAGTAGCTCAATTTGTTTACAATGATAGTGAAATCCAAAGTCATTTTCAGAAGAAGGTATGGGTATGCGTTTCGAAGCTTTTTGATAAAATGAGCATTGCAAAAGCAATTCTTGGATCTCTTTGTGATTCTTCCCCACATGATTTCAAAACAATAGAGGATGTATTAAAAGAAATAAGTACTTCTCTAAGTGAAAAAAGATTTTTGCTTGTTCTAGATGATGTCTGGTATGAAAATCGTGAGACATGGGAAGAACTGGAAAAAATTTTCAAGTGTGGTTTACCTGGAAGTACAATTATGATAACAACCCGTAATGAAAATGTTGCTAAAATCATAAGGTGTAATCCTGAGAGCATACACAGAGTAGGACTTTTGGCTTTTGAAGAATGTTGGTCAATAATTAGTCAAATTGCTTGTCTTCAAGGTAATCATCAAAAGTTGGAGAGTATTGGTAGGAAAATTACTGATAAGTGTAAGAGTTTGCCTCTTGTTGCTACCACTACAGGAGGACTCTTGCTCTTTAAAAAATGTGAAAAAGAATGGTTGAGAGTATTGGAAAGTAAGGGATGGGATAGTGAAGATGTCTTGAGTCCTTTGAAACTCACTTACTATGATTTGCCATCGCCATTAAAGCAATGTTTTTTATATTGTGCTATCTTTCCCAAAGATTCGAAGATTAGAAATAGAAGATTAATTAGTATGTGGATGGCTCAAGGTTATCTAAAGGGAAAAGAAGAAGATGGAGATTTGGAAATAATTGGTGAGACTTATTTTGATAATTTGATTCAACGCTCTTTGCTCCACATTTCATCCGATGATGATGATTATTGTATATTGCATGACATGGTGCGCGCTCTAGCCCAAACATTTACAGAAAATGAGTTCTTGATGATAGAGGTACTAAGCGATACAGATATATATAGAAACTCTTTACGTGCATGTGCAAATGCTCGTCATTTGACTTTGGTGATCGAAAATGATGCTCCATTCCCTAGATATATCTATGATCTGACTAAATTACGTAGTTTGATCATTCAATTTGTTGGGTATGGATCATCATTGATTGTTGATGCAGTTAAGGATCTATTTAATTATTTGACATGTCTAAGGACTTTAGACCTTAGCAAATGTGGCATCAAAGAAGTTCCATCTTCAATAAAGAAATTAGTTCATCTCAGGTGGCTTAATTTATCCGAAAATAGAAATCTAGAGAAGTTACCAGAGACTTTGTGTGAGTGTTACAATTTACAGACATTAATTCTTAATTGGTGTCAAAATCTGGTAAAATTGCCTCAAAGGATTGGAAAATTAATCAACTTGATGTATTTGGATATTGAGGATTCTTGTAAGATAAAATATCTTCCCAAAGGAATAGGAAATCTATGGCTTCTTAAAGAGTTGACTGTATTCATCATAAGCATGAATGACAATGAATCATTTTCGATTGTTGGTATGGAAAAGTTGAATAATCTTAGAGGAAATTTGAAAATAAGGGGGTTGGGAAATGTGAGAAAGCTAGAAGAGGCTAAAAAAGCTCAGCTTATGAAGAAAAAAAATGTCACCAATTTGAGTTTGAGTTTTGATAGAGGTGATGTGAAAGAAGATAGAGATGATGTGCGAGAAGATGAGGAAGCGTTACTTGAAGCTTTAGAGCCACCTTCAGATTTGGAAGTATTAAGCATAAAAGAGTATGAAGGCAAGAGGTTGTTCCCAAATTGGACGATGAAGCTGAATCTACTCAGAGTACTTAAGCTTCAGAATTGCTCGCATTGTGAGGAATTGCCTCCATTAGGTAAATTGTCGTGCCTTGAAAAGTTGTACTTACAAAATTTGGGAGTGAAAAGAGTGGGTGTTGAATTTATGGGAATAGAAAAAGAAAAAGATTCATCAACGTCCTTCGTATCATTTCCAAGATTGAAAGTACTTCAATTTTGGATTTCTTGGGAATGGGAGGAGTGGGATGACGTTGATGAGTGGTTGATGGAGAGAACAATTGCAGTTATGCCATGTCTTCAAGAACTCACTATCTTTTCCTGCCCAAAATTGAAGACATTGCCGTATCGTTTACTGTCATCAACTATCACCACTAAGCTTCAATTATTGAATATAAAATACAGTGATGCTCTTCAACAAGAAATCGGAAAGTACAAACTTTCTCAGATATCTCATCTCGAAATTATGTCATAAGGTACTTGATTCTTTATCTCATAATTCACAGTTTATAATTATATTTTTATTAATTTTTTCTTTTGTATTAACTCTTTTTTTATCAAAAATATATTTAAGACATCAATTACATAATATATATTACATATATAATTACTTAATTTTTTTTTGAAAATGATGAAAATCTACTGTTATAATAAAAATAATTAAATATTCAAATGTTTTTCTAAACAAGAATTTTAATATTTTTTCATAACTTAAGCATTATTAATCTTCCAATTATTTGTTGATATGCGTGTCAAGTAACTGGAAGCAAAGTTCGCATGGTACTAACAAGCGCCTAGCCACCGTTGTAAGTTGTTTCCTTGCTATTGTCTTTTCCTATGTAATACTTGCCATTGACCCTCTTCTCAAAAGTTGGTTACTCTTATTCATTTAGTTGCAGTATTAGCTACGAGGAGCTGTTTAAATCTTTATTTTCGTTTTCAGTTCTCCAACAATGTCAGAAGAAGAAGAAGAAGTGAATAATGACTGTTCTCCAATTTCCCATATACCAGAAGAAGAAAAAGACTAAGACTTTGGACAATTTGAAGAAAAAGACTGAAGGATGGCATGGCATTAATGGCAGAGAAGAGAAACTGTTCATGTTCAAAGATAAAATAAAAGCTTTGTTAGAACTACTGAATTGTATGGTTCAAAAAGATTGAAACTTTGATGATGTGTGCGAATTTGTTTAAGTTAAATTGGATTGAGTTGGGTTCTATTTTATTATTAGAATGAAAATTCTTAATGTTTTATGGTTTTTGGTTTAATTAATAGTTCTTTTAATATACAAAATTTAATAACTTCGAATTCGACAAAAAATGAAATATTCTAATTATAATAACTCTCCTCAAAATTTGGACTTCTAAAATATGTTTGAAATTTGATTAAAAGTATAAGGCTCATGATATAAAATTCTTATATACTTTTGATAAATAAATATCTTAAAGAAAATTATTTTTGAACTAAAATTGAGAATAAAAATTAATTAAAACTAATAGTAAAATATGTTGAGTTTGACTTCTTTGTTGTCCCATATTGGTTGGGGACAACAATTGAGGTAAGGTTGTTACCTATATAAGGAAGTTACTACCTCATTGTTTAATGTACCAAAACAAAGTCAAAGATTTGTATGACAAATTTGACTCTAATTAAATTCCTCTTTTGAGGTGAGAGTTAGAGAGTTTGTCTTGAGTATTTCTTTGTGGGTGTATTGGTGTATTAGGGGATAGGGTAAGAGGAAAATTTGTGTGATTGTAAGAATTTTTCACATAGTGGATTTTCTTCTTGTCATCCGTGGTTTATCTCTGGTTTGGGAGTTTCCACGTAAATTCTTTTGTGTTATTATTTTTTGATATTTTTATCTATTAAATATTCTTGGGTGTGGGTTTGGGAGTTCTAAATTCCTAACAAGTGGTATCAGAGCCAAGGTGTGTTGTTTTTCTTGAAAATTCTAAGTATGCTTTGTGGTTGCAGTTTTGACTGATCTTCCACATCAGAAAAGATTTTCTTGAGAAAGGTTCATTTGGTGCGGTGAAGTTTTGGTGTGGTAGTACATGTCTAGGAAACTTCTGGCTAAGGAAAGACTTGGTATTTAAGTATGTCCGTTGTAACCCACCTCTTTTTCCTGGGAACTTACCTGATGTACTATTCATTTCTACGGTAAAATTCATCAAGGTAGAAGAGCACAAGAGAAATGTCAGAAAATTGCTCGAGAAGTGGAGCGGGTTCGACAAAAGGCTCTAGGTCAGTTATTGGAGAGACTGACAATGTTGCTAACATTGTTTCCATGGATGATGATCTTGCTCTCTAAAAAGGGGAATATGTACATCCTTATGGCATGCCGCTAATCCCAAAGTTGCCATGATAGAGAATGTGTTACTATTAGCTGGTCCACAAGTTTGCACACGGGCATTGGTTTGACATTAATGCAAGGTGTGTGGTGGAATTTATGTCGATGGCTGATGAACTTCCAGGAAAGCCAAACATGAGAGTTGCACCATAATTTTTTAGCAGGGTTATTTTCGACATGTGTCGAAGTAAAAGGCTTGGAATTGGTTTATTCTGAGTGGGTATGCTTTTATGGTGGAGTATGATGCTGTGAAGCATGATAATTCTTTACATTGAGAGTTATGTTATTTTCAGGAGATTTTTATTAAGGTGGAGTGTGGTTGTGGGATCAACCAAAGTCGCCAAAGTAGAGATTGTTGAGTTTAGCTCCTTTGTTGTCCTATATTGGTTGGGGACAACAATTGAGGCAAGGTTGTTACCTGTATAAGGAGGTTACTACCTCATTGTTTAATGCACAAAAACAAAGTCAAAGATTTGTATGACAAATTTGACTTTAGTTAAATTCCTCTTTTGAGGTAAGAGTTTGAGAGTTTGTCTTGGGTATTTCTTTGTGGGTGTATTGACATATTAGGGGATTGGATAAGAGAAAAAATTGTGTGATTGTAAGAATTTTTCACATAATGGATTTTCTTCTTGTCACCCGTGATTTTTCTCCGGTTTGGAAGTTTCCGCGTAAATTCTCTTGTATTATTATTTTCTGATATTTTTGTCTATTAAATATCCTTAGGTATGGGTTTGGGAGTTCTAAATTCCTAACAAAATAAACGTTAAAATATATTGAAATATATATAAAATATCAAATATATTGTAACATATGTAGATCTTAATTAATAATAATTTAATTGTGTTAAATATATTGATACAATTTTTAATTGTTTAAAATATAAAAATTAAAACGATTTAAACAATAAATGTTATAAAACGCTTAAAAATATTTGAATATGAGAAAATAATATTAAATTTTATTTATATTGATATTGCATATATTAATGAGTATATATGCCAGAACCAGTGAGTCTATGTTTTTAATTATTGAATACGTGCATGAAAAACTGGAAGACAGGGTCTGTTCTGTTTGTTCTACATCTTTTCTAGTTCAAATCTCAAAAGGGTCACCACCTTTAACGCTAAATTCAACAAATATTGCTTTTTCGTATTGATGTTGATGGCTTCGTTGTGATTAAAGGTATGCCTCTTTCTGCGTGTTCTTTGCACATATGGAGCTTTTGGGATTATGGCTTTGAGGGGTAGGAGGTGATCTCTTTGTTTCCCATGCTTTTAATTTGTTGTTTTCTTTTAATGTTTGCATTTAGTGAAGATTAATTTGGCTATTTTTGAAGGAAATGTGAATGGGAATTGTTGGTTTTCTTTCTACCGTTTGATTGTTGATGGTTTTGGTATGTGCCATTGGTAGCCATATGCTTACATATAAATCCTCTTTCATGTTCCTCACTCTATCTGGGTAGCCGTGAGTAAAAAGAGTGAAGGAATGTTCTTTTACACCAGTGTAAGCTGCAACTGAAGTCTGTTTTACAAGTGCGATTCAAATCTTGAGAGTCATCCTTCTAAGGGTGCACATTACTTGCTTTAAAGCCCTAAGCTTTTTCATACTAATGTATTACAAAGGTTCTCTGCATGGTCTATATGCAATTCGTGGATATGATGAAGTGGGAAAGGCTAGGCTTCATGTAACTAAATGGAATGTTCTATTGATATGAACACCAAATGGATAGTCTCTGTGAACAAGGAAGACTCTGATTACTTGATCCTTAAAAGATAAGCAAATCAACTGTATAAAGAAACTGAGATTTCTTTTCATCCTCCCAGGACTAATTATATATAGTCACTTACTCTCTACAATAAGACAGCGACTAATAAAACCTAAGAAAAAAGGATAGCAATGAAATGGCAACTGAAATTATTTCAGAACGAATGAATTGAATTAAATCGTCAAGTCCATTCCTTTTTTCTTGTGGAAATTCCATGGGATCTTAAAATTCTACCTACCTCAATCAATACTAAACCAACAGCAAAAGGGAAGGGTAGGCCTAAAAACAAGAGAACAAATCAACGAAAGCTGACAGAACAGAAGCGACAAAAGAGGAGGAGGTTAAAAACGATAGCTGTAGCCTGTAGGTATGAGCAACTCATCACTAGTGTCCCATTACGTACATCTCTGTTTCTATACTGTCAACACCTAGGTCTGAGCCTGCAACTGTAGTTGATTCTGAATCTTGCGCAGGTGATGAATTTGGCGCTGGAGTGGAAACTCTGTTGACAACCTGTTGAGTTTACCATTATTAGAATAGATTTGATTTCCTTGTATTTATAGAATGTATATCTCTAGAATATTATTTGTACATGATTTACGTAATTACTTGATTGTTTCCTATTTTTTGTTAGGCAGTGATGGACTATTTCAGTCCCTCTTTGTCTCCTGTAAGAATATAGCGTGAATGAATAAAAACAGAGTGTGTGAAATTCTTGAATCCAAGTTGGTATCAGAGAGGTTGTTCGAAATTGAATCTGGAAAATATTGAATCCACAACAATGACCGAAAACTCCAAATCAACAGCAGCTCAGGTGGTTGTCCAATCTGAAGGTGTTTTTAATGCAGGTATAATACTTGATGAATCCAACTATGATGTATGGTCACAGCTTATGGAGATGCACATCGCTGAACGAGAGAAGCTCTCGTTTATTAGAGGGAAGAAGAATCCACCGTTAGAGACAGATCCAAGCTATGAAGCATGGTATGCTGCAAATCAAAAGGTAAAAAGGTGGCTTCTAATGTCCATGAAACCAGAAATCATGAAGAGATATCTCAGGTTACCTACTGCTCAAGGAATCTGGGAAGCATTGTCTAAGGCTTTCTATGATGGCAGCGATGAACTACAAGTATTTGCTTTGAATCAAAGAGCATTTATTGCAAGACAAAAAAATCGATCTCTAACAGAATACTATGGTGAACTGATTGAGATTTTTAGGGAACTGGATCATCGAGATAAGATTGTTATGAAAGATCCTGGAGATGTGGAGTTATATCGAAAGTCCATTGAAAGGCTAAGAGTGCATATCTTCTTGGCTGGATTAGATGATGATCTTGAGCAAGTCAGAGGAGAGATTTTAAGGAAGGAGATCGTACCTGATTTGGAGGAATGTTATGCTTTGATCAGAAGAGAGACCTTACGTCGTGCAACTCTCAAAACAGAGACATCGAACGATGATGCTACTGTCTTGATAACAAAGAATCGTGCAAAGCAATTCAAGGGGGCAAAGCAAAATAATTACTCTTGTACTCAGTGTAATACTCCAGGCCACACCAAAGAACGTTGCTTTGAGATCATAGGGTATCCTGAATGGTGGGATCACAGCAAGGCACCAAAGAGAAAGTCAAAAACACCCCTTGCAGCAGCTGTTACCGTAGCTGATGAAGAACCGATGAAGGAAAGCAAAGCATTGGCGACAATCACAGGTACGGATGATCAAAGTGGTAAGACTTGTACTTTAAAAACTTTGAGTAGTACATGGATTATTGATTCTGCTTGCACTGATCATGTAACATTTGATGCTAGACAAATTAAAAATCTTAAACCCTCTCCTTTGTCAAATATATCTACTGATGGTAGTGAATCCTCTGTCATTGGCCAAGGAGCTGTTTCCCTTTCACATGAATTAAACCTTGATACTGTTCTTGTTGTTCCATCTTTGAAATATTGTCTTCTATCTGTCTCCCAAATAACCAAAGCTTTATTGTGTGTTGTGATTTTTTGGCCTGACTCTTGTGTGTTTAAGGACATTCGAACAAGGAGGACGATTGGTTGTGGTATTAGACGAGGGAAGCTGTATTATTTGGATCTAGACAATGATGGTTCAGACAGGTTGGGTAGATCATTGGCAGTTGATTCAAACAATGGAGAGGATATTAGGTTGTGGCATCGAAGACTAGGACATGTATCGTTTGGTTATATCAAAAAATTGTTCCCAAATTGTTTTGGAGACATAGATATTTCATCTTTGTATTGTGATGTTTGTGAACTTGCAAAGAGTCACAGAACTTCATTTCCTTTGAATTCAAATAAAAGTCCAAAACCTTTTATGATCATTCATTCTGACGTATGGGGTCCTTCTAAAATTTCAACTTTAGGAGGATCACAGTGGTTTGTTACATTTATTGATGATTGCACAAGAATGACCTGGCTTTGGATGATGAAATCCAAGAGTGAAGTTGGAAGTTTATTTCAACAGTTTTGCAAAATGATCG
>JAOSBP010000204.1:28362378-28381742 GCA_027563825.1 Erythroxylum mucronatum
TCTATCTTGTCTTAATTCCCCTATAGAGCCAAACTTTTGGGTTCAAACACTTCAATTTAGTGTAGCTGCTAGTGCTATGTGCATGTTGATGAACTAAGCCCTCATAATTACTGTTTCAGTAGTAGATTGGGATTCGGAGAGCTTGTTCATATTTATCAAATAGGGTTGTTCAACTTGCTTTTCTATTTCAACTCTCTTGTAGCTGATAGATTGTATTTCTGTTGTCTTGTTGCTACAGCTGACACTACGTAGGATAATGGATACAGCAAAACAAGTTACAAAATCTGGGAGCTTGAATGAATTTTCAATGGTCTTGCTGAATAATACTCTTTCGTTGCCTTTGGGCATAATACTTATTCTTGTTTTCCATGAGGTGGAATATCTCTCTACAACGTGAGTCCCCATTCCTGCAAATCTCTATCTTTGTTTCTGTCTGCATTTCTGGATGTTAGAGTGTGTACTAAGCATGAAGAATGTGCCTGTTTGATCCATATTATTCAGATCGATGATTATCTGAAACTAAGGAAGGTTACAATGAAACTAGCTGGTCCTCATGGGTATCTGTTTTGGGTTCATTAGGAGGCACAGTATAACTGAGTAACAAAACAGTTGATAGCCCTTGTCCCCTTGCCTAACCTCCCAAGTCTTCCTAATTCCAGTGTCTAGTGCCTTATTATAATCCTGAGATCCTCTGATACATCACATTCCTTTTCTACTCTCTGGATTACGGTAACAGAGAATATGGGTTCTAATGACTTGACGAACAGTACAGCTCATGTTTTGGAGCTTATCATTACAAATTTGTTTGAAGTTTGAAGCTTGACTATGCTGATACTGTTTATCTTATTGAATCTCATGGATCGTGAAACAAATTGACAGACCACTTCTGAGGTTACCTGAGTTCTGGTTGGTGATCACACTGAGTGGATTTTTGGGCCTGGCAATAAGCTTTACTTCCATGTGGTTTCTTCATCAGACGGGGCCTACCACATACAGGTATGACTGGAATTGCTTAAGGTGGAATGCAGAAGCATCTATTGCAAGCATTTTTCATGACAAATATACTTCCTTTACACTTTACAGCCTTGTAGGTTCACTGAATAAGATTCCCCTATCTATTGCTGGAATCTTTCTGTTCAAAGTACCTACCAGTCTGGAGAACTCAGCAAGCATCTTGTTTGGTTTGTTCCTTCACTGGCTAAAGAATGATTTGCATACACAAATACGGACACGTTTACGTTATTCTAGTTTTTGTTCTGAGATCTTGAATATCCTTTTCTTTGACTAACAAAAGTACATGCATTCTACAGGTCTTTTGGCTGGGGTATTTTTTGCAAAAGCCAAAATGCGTGAGAGATCTTAGTCCGGACAATCTGACTTGTAAAGAACACACTACACCTTTTGTAGACTTGTACACACAGGTATGTGCACTTGTTATCCTTTTTGTGGCATTGATGTTGGCATGTGAGCTTTAGTGGCAGAAACTGTGAACAAGATATGCTGCAAATGCTTGAGAGTTCTGATCTGTAATTTAATGAGCAACTCAATTTCCCATGATATTGGATGTCCTAGTTTTTAGGGAGGCTAAAGCTGAAGTCTTGTACTTTGCATTCATTTGTGCAAGTTTTGAGTTTCTGGAAACAATCACTTCAGTCTGGAATGCATTTGTTTGAAATGGCTGTGAAATGAGACATGCTTTGTTTTTATGATAATACCCCAGGTTTAGTCATTTCAGTCCTGTATTTTCTATTATTCAAGGGGAATTTTATTGTAATTAGTATTCAAGAATCAGGAGGAAAAACTTATATGATACCACAGAGATGCATACGAGTTGTGTTTTCGGAGCAAAAGACGCCAGAACGAACGAGACGTCTTTCGCTTGGAGATGTTAATATACATCAACTTTCAGTTGGTAGTTTAAGGTTTGGTACCCAGTTGGAGCATATAGCTTTCACTAGATTTATGTGTATGGGCTGTGTTTTGAGGTGGGATTTCTGAGTCTTCTATGTCAATGAAATCAAGTTGACTATGCCCTTACTTCCAGCAAACAGTCTTAACAAAAGTTGAAACATTTCTTTGTATAGTTTATCAGTTTTCTCAAACATATAGGAATGGTGAACGACCCCCAACTCGAGTGAATGGACAAAAGTTTGAATTGATTAGATTGCGGACTACCAAACTATTTAAGTTAGGTTTGAACCAAACAACTTGAGTCTGATTGGACTGCAATCTAAAAAACTCAAATCAAATTCAAGTGATAAATAGTTCAGACTGATTCTACCTATTGTCAACCTTGTTAGCATATAAGAAAGTGACATTGAAGTGAGCTTTGATAGTCAGAATAAGTTCACACTTACCAAAGACTAGTTTTGGGAAGTATGGGAACAAATACATGAAATTGACATCAGACCAACCTTCCAATGTTCAAATTCAAGTATGCAATGATATTAAAATGAAGCTTATGTCTAACATTATCCTTTTTGAAAATTATGGTAACAAAAACATGAAATTGACATCAAACCAACCTGCCAGTAGTTACTTCAAGTATATAATGATATAAAATCGGAGATTATATCTAACATTTTCTTACTTTTAGGTATTAAATTTTAAAAATACATAATAATTTACAAATTACGTATTTTAAATAATTTTTTGAATTTTTGACACTTAAATAAATCTCGATCTCATTGATACTTAAAACATATTTGGATCTCATTTTAACCACATGAAGAAACAATTAAAAATAAGAATTTAAGCTTAATATAAACTAATTAATGAAATGATATTATCCATTGGAAATTGTGTTCATCAACTTTTTGACTACCACAAAAGTGAGTGAGTGTGATAGTCCAATATGGCGATTCACAAAGCTTCTTTGTATTTCACATTTAATTTCATACAATTAGCTTTTCTTGTCGGCAATCAATATTGAAGGAATGGCGCTTTCATGTGTCACATAATACTTTCAAAGTATTAAAGATTCTCATATCATACATATACTTTCCAATATTTTACAACATAATTATAATTAAGTAGGATAATAATGAATCGAATATTTTAGAAAAACTTTGTTTACTCGTATCTTTTAACAAGTTTGTTCGAGTTTTGGATATATTTAAAAACTTAAAACCTGTTTATTAAATTAAATTTGAGTTTTTCTAATTCTAATAAGTTTAAATTAATTTATTAAAAATATACAAACAAAATAATTAAGATTAATTAGATATTCAAAGATATTTCAAATCGAATACATTTATCCTTAAAACAAACTTAAATTTTGTGAACGTATTTAATTTATTAATTTTAAATTAATTTAATTTGGTTTACTTTAGTACCATCCTTAATCATGTCAAGAGTTAGGCACATCATCATCAAGTTTGGAAGTGTGCACCATTTTCTTCTAACTATAAAAGTTGAAAGGGAAAAGGAAAAATGAAAGCATCATTGATAATATCCTCAACCCTAGAAAAAAAATGGAAGCTTTTATATATCTTGGATGAAGAACATGGCAAGATGGCCGGAATCCATCTAACTTAATATCGATTTGGTCAAACCTGAAAACGACATCATTTTAACTTAAAGGTTAATCAGATTTAAAATAATTTAAATGTTTAGATTAATCTCTAATTAAAGTTAAACAGCTTAAACTCACACATAGTTTTATTGTTTTCCTTTCATTATCTCTAGCTTTTTGGCTTTAAGAATTATGAGTAATCCTTAGGAAAAGACAATGTTAGTATTACCAAATTAGCTAATAATTCGAGTTGTTATTCTTTTCTATACTATTTTCAATTCTCTTTATTTAATCCATATACCTTAATATATACTTGATTAATTAATTAATTAAGGCATTGCACATTTTTTCTGAAACATGAAATCGAAGATACAAATAACAATCATGAAATATTAAAAAACTAAATATTCAGATCTTTCCCATGGTACAAAGTATGTGGTAAAACCTATAGAAATATTAAAAATTATAGTTTTCATCTCTGTATTATTATTTAGTTATCATATAATTCATTACGTGATGTTTAATTAGTTTTTTAATCTATTCATAATTTTTAAATAATGTCATATTAAATAAAAATAGATAAAAAGCAATACCATAAGTAATAAGTTTTAAAACATAATAATTAAAAAAAAGAAATTAAGCTATAAAAGGTTATAATGTATCTAAAACAAATATATATATATATAGTGATTAAACATTTATTCTTGATTTTGGCTCAAGTTAACAAGTTGAACAAAATCATAGTTCAATTGTTGAACAAATTTAATTATATTCTATTCGAATTTTATTAGATTTAGAATTATAATAATGTTTGGTGCTGATAATTATTATTAATAGAAGAAATTGTTGAGTTTTAGTTAGAATTACTTATGAATATTCAGTCATTTCACTATCATATTCATGTCTTTAGAAGAGGGTGGCAAACGAAAATGGCATTCCAAATCTGGAATTTCTGCCAAGTCAGTCCCAAGATGATTAGTTACCTTTAACACATACATGTAGGATAATCCTTTTTATGTACGATCATATAATTACATGATCATCTAATTGTCTAAAACTCATGGATAAGTGTGAAAGAGATAAGAGATATATCCATATGAAACTGGAAAATTTTCACATGAAATTTCAATTATCATGAATCATGTGAAGAAGCTATTAATCTCTTTAATTATATGTTAACTCAAGAGGTTCAATAATAAGTAGTAAGTGATTTGATGGATATAATTTGTTATCTTAAAATTAATAATATGGTCTTAAATTGTGGTTTATAAATTCATATCATTGCTGTGATTTATTATAATTATATGGGTTAATTATAAAAAATCTTAAATTTTATTAAAATTTAAAATTTTAGATAAAACTTTAAAAAGTAGTGTTGAAATACGTCAATTATCAATTTTTAACCTAATTTTTAAACATTAATTTTTAACCTAATCTTAAATTTTTTGTTCATTTGAATGATAAGGCGATTATGTCAAATTAATATTTTTGTCACGAAGGTGCCACATGTTATATTTGTGCTACGAGTGAATTTTATTATTTAATAAATTAAAAATATCAAAAAACTCAAAAATAATTATACACTTATTTGTAGGTTTTACTTCATAATTATTTTAGGGTGTGGGGTATTATTACATAATAAAACTTATACATAGAACAAATAGATAGCTATGTAGTAAAAATATTAAGTTAATATCACTCAGCACGTCATTCACATTAATTAAAAACTTAACGTCAGATTGTTTTCACAAAAGATCGAAAATTAAAACAACTTATTGTAAATTTTTAAAGTTTGAACTAATTCAAATTACACTCGTATTAATTATATATAATTGTTAATAACAGTGTGATGTAATATATATTATTATAATTTAATACCTTGATCAATAATATATATATATAGTTTAAGAATACATTTCTTGATCAATATGTCATCATATATGATATCTGGTAGACAAGAGAAAAGTGACTTCCCATCCACAAACCCTAGAACCAGATCAATTCCTTTCCAATTACTCACTATTCTTTCCTTTCTTCTCATGAGTTCTCAGCTGATCTAGATTACCCTTCTCGTATATGGTGGCTCTCTTTGTTTTTCTGAATCTAAACTCCATCTTTCTCTCCATATATACAGGAATTTATGGAGACTAATATAGGTAGTCGCTCTAGTAGTGATGGTGGGAAGATTGGTAGTCTTAGCAGAGGTCACTGGCGGCCATCTGAAGACGAGAAACTTCGGCAACTTGTTGATCAATACGGTCCACAAAACTGGAACTTCATCGCCGAGCATCTTCCAGGAAGATCAGGTACTTAATTGTAAGCTAAAGATGTTGATAGTCTTCATTTTTTTGTATCTCTCACTATAGCTTGCTTGATACTTGCTTATGTTCTAAGAAATGGGCTTTTCTCTAAATTTCTCTATCTTTTTGGTTTCATGTTAATTTTGCAGGGAAAAGTTGCAGATTGAGATGGTACAACCAACTTGATCCCAACATCAACAAGAGGGAATTCACAGAAGAAGAAGAAAAAAGGTTATGGAATGCTCATAAGCTGCAAGGAAACAGATGGGCTTCCATAGCCAGACTCTTCCCTGGTAGGACAGACAACTCTGTGAAGAATCATTACCATGTTATGGTGGCTAGAATGAAGCGTCAAGGCATGGCTGCTTCATCTTTTTCTGCTAAGAGAAGTTCACGACATCTTCGGTCCGATGAGCCAAACCAAAACGCCGATTCAGGAAGCAAGTTAGGAGGAGGAGTTGGGTCTGATATCTCTAGGGTAGGGTTACGAAATAGTAAGATATTGATCTCTTCATGTCACTCGCCTTCCTGGACTCGTAGTGCCTCCAGTGTTACTAACGAGTCATTAGGTTTTGATTCAAAGAGATGTCTGCAAATGAACGAACCTTATGATCATGACAACACCAATTCTTCCTTACTTGGTTTCCATTTCAGACCCCATCTGCTCAGTTCTGAGAACCCTTTTGCATCGATCGCTAGTTATGATGATTGCTATGGAAGAAAGGAGATATCTCCAGTGTCTTCGGAGCAAGAACAAGGGGATGATCATAACAAAATCACACAACAGGAAGTTCCATTCATAGATTTTCTGGGAGTGGGAATTAGTTGATAGTGCAGAATATCTCTCATGAATATGATCTTCTTTGTTCACTTTCAGAATCCTGTTTGTTATACAAATAAATTAGCTAGCTAGCTAGCTAGGAGGACAAAGCTAGTTCCAATTTCTTTGTGATTTCAGAACATTTTTGCATCTTCAGAATTTCATTAAATGTCTTGTCTTGTCTTTAAAGTTTAAATTCAGAAGTTCTAGTTTGTTTTACGTATATACTGTGCCTCCTCATGCATGGATATATAGTACATTTATATCATCCTATGATCTCTAACCTAGGCTAGGAAGAACTGTTGGCTGATTTTATGCTTTACCTAGAGAAAGGTACGTACCTTAAACTTGAACCATCCTTGATGATCCATAACCATCGAAGATATTGTGAACATACTACAATGGCTCGTTTAATTCAATGTAAGGTTTTAAATTAAATTGAATTGTTATTATAATTTGTGTTCTTATCTTTTGGTAATTATATTCGTATTATTATTAATTATTATAAATTGTTTATGATCGTGATATAATTTGAAACCTTGGTTCAAAGTCTAGAGTCTATGAATCTATGGTGATAGAGATACATCCTTTGTGTTGGTTAGTTGAAATTAGTTGATATGTTTCGATCGGAATATGGTGCACATGAATATAGGGAGCATGTAATGTGATGAAGAGAGCATACAATAGCTCTTGTGAAGAAAATATAGACATGGTTCCATTTTGTATGATTATGGTTATTTTGGTTGGAGATATCAACTTAAATCTTATAATTTGAGACTACTTAATTACAATTTATTCAGAATTAGTATTTAGCCTAAATTTAATCTGGTTCGTCTTAAAATTTAAAATAATTGAATTTCAGTTAAATTTATATTTAATTTTTTAAAAATAAAAAATTAAATTATGGAAATTCAATAATTTGAATATAATTTAACTTTGAATTAAATATAAAATTATTTACAAAATGAAAATCAAATCTTCATCATTAATACTATTTTCATTATTTTTTCAAATATTGACTATTATATATCTATATATGACAATATATATAAGTATGAAAAGTTATTATATAAGCATGAAAATATTATTTAACTCAACATGGTTAGCTAATTAATTGTTTTGCGTCCTAAGAATAAAAGTTAAAAGTCCAATTTATGAATTTTATTTTCTCCTTCACAAATGTTTACAATTCACTTTTTGTTTTCCATTGATTCATATTTTTCCTTTTTCTTTTTTGCAATCCACACCTTAAAAACTATTTAATAAATACTTCTAGATTAATTATTTATGTTATTGTAAGGAAATTTCGATTTTACTCAAATTATTAATTTTAAGAATAAATTCAAAACAATAATAAGTTATAACTAAACTAAAATAATTACAAAAATTTTAACTCTAACACAATATTTAATTTAAACATCTCCCTTATTTACTATCAACTAATTACTAATTACATGTTAATAATGCACTTAATAACCAAACTTGTATAATTATAAAATTTTTAGATTTTAACCAAAAATAATTTAAGAACAGAAAAACTTTAATTAATTAATTAAACTTTGGGAAAATGGTGATGGCTAAATCGACGCCGTTTGGGCTTGAATCGAATGGAACGTGTAAGCGTAACTCTTTAGCTTATAAAAAAAAATCTCCTAATGTAGCTCCCTCTTCGTTGTCACCTGTTTTTGGTCGTTACAGCCGCCGCCAACTTCGCCGTGCCGTCGCCTTGCTCCGTCTCTTGAGTATGGGCTCAATCTTGCCCAAGTTTCTGCATATACTTCTGTTAAGCTTTTGTTGAATTGCCTTTGATGTTGGAGATACATGTTTGTCTGTGCCAAAAGCTAAGAAATTTAATTTAAAGAATGCATTTTGATTCATAAGATGTACCCGAAATGACGCGTTTAGTTTGTGGGCACCTTCTAATTCGAGTCTGGGGCGTGTTAAGCTTTTCTTTTTAGTTCTTTTTGCTCTTTGATTATGGCTGTGAAGTTCAGCTTTTGATATTTGCTTTGCTTTCGATTGTTTCTGCTCTTTTCGTGTTCACTAAAACAGGTGAGAAGCTTGCAGCTGATGTTTAGTTTAAGTTTATGACACTCTGCATTCCGCTTCTTTCTTTCGGAGGACTTCTGTTCTGTTTTGTGGTTATAATCCTTATGTGAAGAATTTGCTGCTGCAGGTACAACATGCCTGTAAATTTGAGATGATTTTGATGGGATACCAAGTAGCTGTGACACAGTGAGGATGGACATAATTGAATCTTTAGGTGATGTCCCTGTGCAAGATCCTCCACTGGAGGAGTTCTCTTCTGCTGATTTAACTTGGACCAAGTTTGGCACAGCTGAATATCATGACGATATAGCAATCATTTCGTATGAACGAGTTGACACATTTATTATTGGGGAGTGCTCTAATGTGGAATGCCCAACTAGGTTTCATATTGAAAGGGGAAGAAAAAGATCATTTGGCAGCTTGAAGGAGTACAAGGATGATGACTATTTGGAGTCCAAGCTGTAAGGCTCTAAATATACGACAGTTTTTTTCTCAATGGTAGTCGACGCTTTTTTGCATGCTTGTACTTGTATGATTATCATCATCATTTCTTATATAAATCTCATGTTTAAAGTGGAGAGTGGTCACTAGAGATGCAATAAATGATATGAAGAAAAAGAAGAAGATGATAAAGAACATAGTTTATATTAGTATGCCTTGTCATCAATTCTATAGTCTTGATTAAGCACAATTTTATAAATGGATCCTAACATTTAATGTTATTTCTGTCTGTACCCATTCTTCAAATAAATTTATTTTTTCCAACTGTTAAATCAGTTGTTTAATTTATCATTTGATCTTTTGAGATGGATATTTATCTTATCTTTACTACAGTTATCGATCGTTTACCAGAGTTTTGTGCTTAAACTAAGATTCTCTAATCACTTTGTTAAGGTACTGGTGTTCATTTGGTCCTGAAAACTACGGGGAAGGTGGAGAAATATTACCCAGTCGAAGATATCGACTTAACACCCGAAATCGTGCTGCTAGGCCTCAATCCATGCGTGGATGTACCTGCCATTTTGTAGTGAAGCGTCTATATGCTCGTCCTTCCCTTGCTCTTCTTATATATAATGACAGGCGTCATGTAAACAAGTCTGGTTTTGTCTGCCATGGCCCCCTTGACCGAGATGCCATTGGCCCCGGGGCCAAGAAAATTCCGTACATCTGCAATGAAATTCAACAGCAAACAATGTCTATGATCTATCTTGGAATTCCTGAGGAGAATGTGCTAGAAAAACACATTGAGGGGATCCAAAGATATTGTGGTTCTGATGCCAAAGTTAATAGCCTTGCTTCACAATATGTTCAAAAACTTGGGATGATTATAAAACGATCCACCCATGAGTTGGATTTGGATGATCAAGCAAGCATCAGGATGTGGGTTGAGCGCAACAAGAAATCCATTTTCTTTTATCAGGATTCTTCAGAAGAGGACCCTTTTATTCTAGGCATTCAAACAGAGTGGCAGTTGCAGCAAATGATTCGTTTTGGGCATCACAGTCTCATGGCAGCTGATTCAACATTTGGCATTAAGAGATTGAAGGTACATGTTTGCTAATTCCCACTTATAAATGCCTGTTAAAATCATATTTAATAGAACCTGACATCATTATCTTTTGTGATTGCAGTACCCATTGTCCACACTTCTTGTATTTGATTCAAGGCATCATGCTCTCCCTGTTGCTTGGGTCATAACACGCAGCTTTGCAAAGCCAGACGTCACTAAGTGGATGAAGTCTCTACTTGATCGGGCTTCAAGTGTGGAGCCTGGATGGAGAATCAGTGGTTTCCTTGTCGATGATGCTGCAGCAGAGATTGATCCTATAAGGCATACATAGACTTGCTTGGAATTTAGTTTTGAGTTAAAGATGTGTAACTATGGAGTGAGTTCTTACATCTGACTTTTACTTGCTCTACAGGGATACATTTGGTTGCCCTGTGTTGTTTTCCCTTTGGCGAATTCGTAGATCATGGCTGAAAAATATTGTGAAAAGATGTGATAATCTTGAAGTTGAGCGGGAAGTTTTCAAGTGTCTGGGAGATATAGTGTACAGCATATGGCGTGGAGTTAATACCTCAGCTGCATTGCAAGAATTAACTCGTGATTTTGTTGATCAAACTTCATTTATGGAATATTTTAGAGCCACTTGGATGCCCAAGCTTGGTTAGTCCTCTTTTCTCGTGTTGTAATAGTAGACATCCATACTTGCATCTTGTCAAGTCACGAAGTATTTCATTTCTAATAGTTTGTGTATATGTTACTTCTTTAACAGAAATGTGGCTTTCAACAATTGGTAGTCTTCCACTTGCAAGCCAAGAAGCATCAGGTGCTATAGAAGCCTATCATGTAAAGCTGAAGACAAAACTATTTGATGATTCGCATCTTGGTGCCCTCCAGAGAGTCGATTGGTTAGTGCATAAACTAACAACTGAATTGCATTCAAGTTACTGGCTTGATCGGTATGCAGACGAAAGTGATTCTTTTCAAAATGTTAAGGAGGAATATATAGCTTCTACATCTTGGCACCGTGCAGTGCAAATTCCAGATTTGGCTGTCACCTTTGATGATAAGGATCACATCTTTGCTAAAGTCCAGAGTCAAAAAGACAGCAGTTTGACACATATGGTATGGAATCCCGGTTCGGAATTTGCTTTCTGTGATTGCTCATGGTCATTGCAAGGTAACATTTGCAAGCATGTCATTAAAGTCAATATGCTCTGTGACCAGCGGCAACATTCTCAGCCTTCCATGTCGTTCCAGTCGTATAAAGCGATATTAACAGATCTATGGAGAAAACCAATGGATGATTCGATGTCTTTAGATTTGTCGATGGCTTGGACTCATCAGATGCTTGATCAGATTAAACAAATTGTTGAACTGAATAGTTCAACAGATATAGGGACAGTGGTGAATAATACGATGGCACTGAAATGGATGTGTAAGAAAGGCAGAACATCAGTTGGCATACCGTCATCAATTCAGGCTCTTCCATCTACTTCCAGGAGTGGTTCGAAGAACACTGTTGCAGGCAAAAGTAGGAAGCGTAAAAGGTTGTCAAGATTGACATGGTAGCTTGAACTGTTTCAGGTTTAGGATTTCTTCACTGATTTAGATTCCCTGAACCTGTGAAGTTGTTCATCATCCAACTTCCGCCAATGTTAAGTCTCCTGAATCCTGATCTTAGTTTTTTTTACCAAAGATGAATATAGGCTTCACCAAAATGGGTGCCCTTTTTAGTCAAGGTCATACCTAACTCTGAAAATTGCTGGGAGGGATGCTGTGAAAATTGGATTCAGAGCTGGATAATATTTTCATTCGCATTCAGGTGGCCCTCCTGAATCTGCTTCAAACTAAAAGGCTTTTTTTTTTCAGTATATTGGTTCATTATTTTCATTATATAGTTGTTGTACTGTATGTACATAAGCCTATGCTCCTCATTTATCAAAAATTCAATTTTCCTCCAAGGACTTGGATTGTGTAATGTTCAAACAAAGTAGCTTGTTTCTTCACCTTCTTGTATGAATGTTTTCTTATTAAATGGTCATCACCTCCTTGACAACTTGGAAAAATATTCATATCGGTGACAAGATTGAGTCTTGTAATATAAATTTAGTCACACTATTTGATGAGTAAATTATTAATATTGTGGTTAATTTAATATATGCAAAAGAAATAGTAATTACAAGATATATAAAAAAAACAATAATAATACCAAACCTCTAAATGTATACCATGTACACACTTTGATTTCAAAGTGGGTCCAAAATCCCAACACACCACAAGCCAGAACTGCTCAAAACAAGCAAGAACCAACATAATTTGCCAATAGGAGTGCAGCAATCTTACCTTATCCACACCCCAACCACAAGTCCTTATCCAACACAATCAATCCATCTTCCACGTCATCTCCTTCGCTATACTCACTGACCACGCTCTCGTTAGTCTTTACCATTAGTCCCAGGTTTACTGAGGAAAGAGAAAGCAGGAAAATTAAACAATTGCTTGGATCAATGGCAACTATGAACTCCAGTGTTTTGGCTTGCAACTATGCCATCTCAGGGACTGGATCATCAGAGCTCAATGCAAAGATTGTTTCAATACCTTCAGTGGCATCTCCTGTTGTGTCTGGTCCTAAATTGCCAGTGATCAGAGCCCAGGTGAGTAAAGAATCCAAGGGAAATGAAGGAAGGAGAGCAGCTATGCTTTATCTTGCAGTCACCCTTTTCACTTCAGCTTCTGCTAATGCTGGGGTCATTGAAGATTACCTTGAAAAAAGCAAAGCCAACAAGGTAATCAATCTGTACAGTTCATGTTTCTTTATTTCCTTGATTCTTTTAAGTCAAATGTGGATTGCTGGTTTGGTAGGAATTGAATGACAAGAAGAGATTGGCCACAAGTGGTGCAAACTTTGCCAGAGCATATACAGTTGAATTTGGATCCTGCAAGTTCCCTGAGAACTTTACTGGTTGCCAAGATCTTGCCAAGCAAAAGGTTCAGACTTTATTACACAATACAAGTTTTAGTCAAGTTGATTTTGTTGAAAAACTTCATGGATTTTGCTTTGATTGTTACAGAGAGTTCCATTCTTATCTGAAGATTTGGCTTTGGAATGCGAAGGGAAGGACAAATACAAGTGCGGTTCCAATGTTTTCTGGAAATGGTGAAATGGGCAACTTTTATCTCTTCCAGTGTCTAATCTTTCAAAACCTGTATCTATGTTCCAATGGAATTGGCTTCTGATTATATCTAATTTCTTGGTGTATCAATCCTCTCCATCTATCTCTTGATTCTTCTGATGCTCGAATTACTTTGTGTCATTGAGCAATAACATGTGAAACAAAGTGAGAAACCTGCTGCAGATAGAGAACCAGTTTCGTGAAAAGTAATAACATTATCAGGATATTGCCAAAAGTTATTTCACCCAACAGAGAAATGAACATTTATAGTTAACAAGCTAATGGGATTGCAGATTTTTATCAATAGATCATTAATTTCTTGATGCTATGCCCTCCTATGAATCGGTTTCACCATCTGGAGGAATGTATTCCGAGTTGACTCTAAAGTATAAATGTTGAAGTTAGCCTCCCAGAAAGCCTTCTAATCCAAGAAGTTGCATGCTATTACGTACACTCAGATCGATGATTTATCTAGTATGCACCCAAAGAATAGCGATTTGTCCAATGTGCACTTCACCAATATCAACAAAAAGAAATAACCATGTAGCATTACTGGCCATGCAAGAGTTCTGACAATAAAGTCTTCAATTCAGGTGCCAGTAGGATGAACAGAATATGCGGTAAATTGCCTATAAAATGAAGAACTCAAACATAACAACTCCAGATGGTAATCTGACTTTTCTTTCTCCAATCTCCTCCTTTACGTTCAAAGATCATTGAAACTCCAAAGCCAACATATCAGAGTAAGGAAATTCTCCGAGCAGCAGGCGATGCCCTGAAGGCAAGTGAAAGCTCCACAAGGCAGTCAATATCTGTCAAAGATATCAGTCTTGAAACTGCAAAGAATGGCCTTCTTGGTGAAGAAATATATAATGCAACTCTCAATTCTTATCAGGTCCTTCTACATTAAATTGGCTTCAGTTTGACCTGTTAAACTGGAAGCAACTGGAGTGATCCTTTGAAGCTGCTGCAAATTCCAAATCCCTGTGACCAAATTCCTCAACAGGATGAAGATACATAGTTCTTTAATTCCGGACATGGCATTGGAGATACATTTTCCGCAAATCCGGAGACAAATTCACAATGCCATGCTGCAGAAGACTGCAGGCCCAGTAGGCTAATGTTCTTCATGCATATACCAGCAAATGGCGATTCCTCTATTCCCTGGATTGATGGGGCTTTTGATGAATTCAGACTAACCACATTACTAAAGAAAATACCCTTCACGTTTGGAACTGCATTTGGATCCCAATATTCATCGGGGTGATCGTTAGCGCCTCTG
The DNA here is from genome assembly GCA_027563825.1 of Erythroxylum mucronatum. Lineage (NCBI taxonomy): Eukaryota > Viridiplantae > Streptophyta > Magnoliopsida > Malpighiales > Erythroxylaceae > Erythroxylum > Erythroxylum mucronatum. The sequence goes on from JAOSBP010000204.1 coordinate 28,377,024, forward strand.
CTGAACCTCAAAGGAATCTTGACTCTCTCCATTCTTATGTTTGTTATTGTGATATTTACTATATATCCTCCTCTTCCTTTATCAGTTTTTATTCTAACTCCAGCAGCTGAATCCCAAACATGCATATCTTCAACAGTTACATTAAATACTCCTCCAGACATCTCGCTACCGATTCCAACTCCCGAACAAGTCGGGGTGGTGCCTGAAACTCTTCTCACTATGATGTTAGAGCTTGGACGAGCCATTTTAATACCATATTGGTCCCAACCACTCTTCACTGCCACAAGATCATCCCCACTTTCAATGTAACAGTCTTCGATACATACATTGGTGCTTGAATCTGCATATAAACATTAATCTAACTTGTAATTCTTGCTTCATTGAACTTTAGTATTGAAAGAACAAGAGAAGCAGATGGAAAGATTAAACATGTACCTGGATCTATACCATCAGTGTTTGGAGCATTCAACGGAGCCAAGATTGTCATGTCTTTAACAACAACATTACTGGAACAAAGCACAGAGTTCATTGGCATAAAATAATGAGATTTGAGAATGTTAAAACAAGACACAGTTTCGTGAAACCATTTCTAAGAAACAATGTTCATAAATTGATTCAACTTGGAATGATGCAAGGACCTGACTTGTTTTAAAGAGACATCTTAAACTTTCCAACCAGAAAATTGATTTACTGCAAAAGCTTTTGGAAAGGATAAAGATGGAGGAGAAACCTGCAGTAAACAGGGTGTATAGTCCAGAAAGGAGAATTGCGGAAGGTGAGGTTTGAGATAAAAATGTTCCGGGAGTTCATCAGTTCTACGAGATGGCCTCTCGTGTGGTCCAATGTTCTGTTCCACCATAACTCCCACCACATCCTCCCTTGACCATCGATTGTTCCATTTTTTCCTGCAAAAAGAATAGAATCTGATCGATGTTCTTGAATTATTAATAGCATGAATTTTAAATTCTGATCCACAATTGCAGTTCCAGTTCGGACCTAGGAAGAACATTGATATATTAATTTCATACCAACCATAAGAACAATAGAAACATGATATGAATTAGGAGGCTTATAATGAAACTCTCTGTAGGTCAACTGTAGTAAAATATATGAAGGCTACAACCAATGACATGTGGTTTCTGCTTGAAAAATTAAAAACGGAGATGCCTCTTTCCTACTTCCATATACAGAAGCTATCTTAATATAAAGGAATCGTACAAAAGGAAGCTAGCTGCCAAACCCCACATCTCACCAAGATTCCTACTGAGACGTTTTTGTTGTTGTTGTTTATATAAAGGAGGCTGGCTAAAAGAGGAATGAATATATACCAGTACAAATGTAAGAGGAATGAATATATGTGCCAACATAAAATTTGAAAGAAACACCCTCCAATATCCATTAACAAAGTCATTAGTGTGATCCGATTCTTTTTATCTCAATTCTTATACTTTGAAAACTATCATTTATCTCCTTATATTGTCCAGTTACCATACAAATCGAGTTTTTTGTCTATTCACAACTCCAAAATGTAGTATTGAAACTTAATAATTTTAATCTATGTGACGAATTCTTCCCATAAACTTTTAGCAAATAATCAGAAACTTGTGGACATAATTGGCATGACTCTTAGAATCAAGATGAGAAGCCAAAAATACCTGTGATGACAACATCAGTTAGACCATTTCCATGGATAAGGCTGATATGCCTTGCCCCTAATCTCTCCCTCCCTCTTCCATAAGAAAGCAATGGCTCCACTAAAGGCCACTCCTTAGGGTCCTGCAATTCAACCACATTAGACTGAAGAATTCACTCACATGAGACCAGCAAATTTAACAAAAGTTGCTAAGTCTTTTGTGGTTTATGTTACCGGACAAAACTGTAAATTCTCAAACACATCACAACCTTCATTTTGTGACACTAAATATTACAATCCTATGAAAAATATATGGATGTGTATCCCTATTAAGAGACTCTCAAACTTTTCCATTTCCTTTCCTTTCCCAACAAAGACCAACCTCATTGCTCTTTATGGCTTGGTGGAAGGACCTTTACTGGATAAAGTTCTAAACTTTTAATATCAGATTATGAACCACAAGAACCAAAAATGGCGTCTTTAAACACATTCATGTCTAGAGAAGAAGAGACAAATATAGGAAAAAGGAATCAAATCCGATACTGACCTGAGAACCTAAAATAAATGCACCTTCCTCAAGGAATAATGTGAAATTACTGGTTAAATTAAAACTCCCCGTGAGCCACCGACCTTTGGGCACATTCAGCTGCGACCCACCCCCGCCACCGAACTGTTGCATGTGTCGGACCGCTCTCCGAAACACCTCCGTATTCGACGTCGTGCCGTCACCGACCCCACCAAAATCCTCTATCGACATGACAACTTTTCTCTCAGGCAACCCTCCGTAGAACCTGACACAGCTTTTTCTAACTTCACCACCTGAAACATCGGCCTCCGAAGACCTGCCCCATAACAACCGTGTCGGGTCAAACGATGTGGTCGTGAGTTGAAGCGACAAGAGCGCTACAAGGGTGATCAAGACAAGAAGCGGAGACCAAGACAACCTCGTCACAGAACCACCCAAGTTCTGTTTCTCGCAATCCATGCATGACAGACAGTTCGATCAAAACAAAGAAACAAACTCCTAAAGATGCAATCTTTATGAAACGCGATCAAAAGAACCAACTTCGAAAGATGCCTGAAGGGTATCGAAGATTATTCATTTCTTAGGTCAACGGATTCAGGTGTGAACGGAGAAGGTTCGCGTCATGTCCCAGAAACAAAAAAGGGTGGAGAATCGCAAGAAAGAGAACAAGAATCCGTTTTGCTAGGTGTGATTGTCGGGATAATATAAGGGTCAATTTCCAATGAGACAAGGACACGTTAACGGTATCAGATTTTCCATTGGAGGAGAAAGTTGAACAAGAAACGTTACCACTTGCAGAGGATTGGAGTTAAAGAAGATGAATATTGAAAACTGCAAGAAGAAGACGACTTTCTTACTAAAGAAGAAAGAACAAAAAAAAATGGAGACTTTCTCTTGATCACGAAAGGTGGTGAAAGAAGGCGCCATTCACGGGTGCATGTTCTTTTCCGGTTTTTTTTTTTATTTTTATTTTAATATTACACAAATTTTTAAATTGTTTGGTAAATAATATTATTTAAATATTTTAATTGAATGAATTAAAATTAAGTTAATTAATTATAATATTATTTTATCATTTTATTATTATTTTATTATATTTAATTAGGAGAGAGGATTCACATTGAATGGTGGCAATACAAGGTTGACGCTTGACATGTGGAATGTTTAGTTCTTCTTGATGTGTGCTATGGAAGAGTATAAAATGATGCTTAGCGGGCAAAGGGGACAAACACTTGTGGAGTTCATAATTGAAAATAATCATAAGTGATCTAAAATTTTAATATATAATGCAATCAAATGATTAAAAAGTAAATAAAAAAACTTTTAGTTATCCCTCGAATCCCAATTAATTTGGATCAAACCCTTTAATTTTGAGTCAATTTCGATCCGGCCATAAATCTCAATCTTTATAAATAATTACATAGAAGCAAAGAGTTGTATTTGATAATTTAATAATTTTTTGAATTATTTTAATTGTTGAGAATTTAAAAAATATATAATTTTTATATTTAAATTGTTCAACAACAAAACATAATTGCTCTAATTTAAATTATGGATACTTAAGCGAATAAATAATACTTTTTATTGAATCACAATGTTTTATTTCCTATAGTATATGCCTAGATATTCATAAAACTATTTACATTCATCTATTTCATAAGTATCTACATGCTTTGACATCCCTAATTCTTCAATTCCATAAGTGAATAGGTAAAAAATATATAAATTTGTTTTTATTAACATAAAAGTTAAACTCAAACATTTTTATTAAAATATTAAAAATAAACCTTAATATTTACAAATCTTTTAAATAAAATTAAATATTAATTGTGTCAAATTTGCAATGGGCCTACAGGCCCACACAAGAAAAAAAGTTAGACCACACTTAAGCCCAAATGAGGTTCCATTCTAAAACTAATTGATAATAGGTGGAGTAGCCCACTAGGCTTATATGTTAGTCTTTTTTTCTATTCTTTTTCAATATGGGACACTCACATGTGGGTATTCTCAACACTCTCCTTTAAGTGACACAGTGATAACCGGACCGGGCCGCTGGGACTGGACATTCAGACGAACAACTAGGAAATTAATAATCCAGACCAAACCAAACCTGCTATGATACCATGTGAAATTTGAAATAAGCCTACGGGCCTACATGAAAAAAAAAGTTAGACCACATACAAGTCTAAGTGAGGTTCCATTCTAAAACCTATTAGCAATAAGTGGAGTAACTCACTAGGCTTATATGTTAGTCTTCTTTTCCTACTTTTTCTAATATGAGGACACTTACATTTGAGTATTCTCAATATAAACCTTAATATTTACAAATCTTTTTAAATAAAATTAAATAATAATGGACAACCTTAATATTTAAAACATTCATACTCTATAATCTTGTTTCACTAGTTGTGAAAACTTGTGAAAATTTTTAATAGTTTAGCTGTTGGGACCCGACCCCGGAGCCCCAACTATTCGGAACGGAACCACAATCGAGGACCTTTGGGCCCTCGGAACAAACGAGATATATAACTTGCGGAAGCAAACGAATCTTACTTACCAA
>JAOSBP010000204.1:28385120-28426401 GCA_027563825.1 Erythroxylum mucronatum
TCGTGATTGCGAGGCGGCATTTTGCCGCAGCTCGCACTCGTGAGCTGTCGCAGTGGCGAGCCAATACTGCTTCTCTTCGACTCGCGATCGTGATTTAGGAACTCGCGATTGCGAGCCGTCGTGATCGCGAGGCGGCATTTTGTCGCAGCTCGCACTCGTGAGCTGTCGCAGTGGCAAGCCGATATTGCTTCTCTTCGACTCGCGATCGCGAGTCGGCTAGTGAGGGAATTTGTTTTGTTTTAATTTTTTCCACTCTTTTGACCATAACTTTTTCGTCCGACATTCGATTGACTTGATTCTCGAGGCATCGGATTCGTGAAATATTTAATTTCATTTCTATGAGAAATTGGGAATTTTTAAAGGGGAAATTGACATGGATCTAGGTAATTGTTTTTTCAATCCGTGTTTTATCAATAATTGGACCTATAGAGGTCCAAATTTAGTAATTTTGGTGTCTCTGAATTCTTATGACATAGGGGAACATTTTGTGATTTAAATTATGAGTTGGTACCGGGAATGTCACGAACATGCATTGTACACATTTTAATTGCTACATGTGCCTCATTGAATAATTCTACTTGGACAGTTGGTAATGTTTATATACTTTGACCGTTATAGAGGCACATTTGGAGTGTCGATCCATCGACGTTGCTGAGACTTTCCGGCATTAGCTCGGAAGCATAGGTGAGTGACCTAGATGGTTCTTTCAATTACTATATATTCACTGTGAAGATAATGGTGGTTAGTGGTTGTGTTCTGACTATGGGTTCCGGACAGATGGTTCGATGTATGGGGAAGCAATGACATAGAAGTGCGACTTGTTTGTGATTCTGTGTGATTCTGTGAATTATTTGGTTGTGAATCTGTGCACTCTGTGAATTGCTTGTTTCTGATGTGACATGTTTACTGATTGCGATACGTGTACTGTTTAATTGGGACATATGCATTTCATACATGAATGTATAAAATATAATGGCAGTTGTGACCAAGGCAGCCACCGATCAAAGCTACAAGCTCAACGAGTGAAAAAGAGCCTCGAACTCGAAGGAAAGTAGTGCATACCCAGAGGGTACTCTTACCCCTAAGACGCGTTTAACGCTTAATGAGCCCTATATGGGACAGTTATCAATGAGCCCGGTATTCAATGGATACGGGACAGTTTAGGCGCTCGGTCACAACACTGTAATAAATGAAAAAAGTGTCAAATACGCATTCCATATGCGTTTGATTGTTTATTGGGATTGGGTGAAATCATGTGGTATTTCTGATCATACAATTGTGAAACAACTGTGAATTGTTTGAATACAATCATGGGGTACTTCTGATGTGTACAATTGTGAAACAACTGTGAATTATTTGAGTGCAATCATATGATACTTCTGAATGTGAAACTTGGAATAACTGTGATTTACTTGAGTGTTGTATAAATTGGGCGAACCATCGATGATGGATTCTCACTGAGTTCGCAAAACTCACACAAAATTTGCAATTATTTTTCAAGCTTTGAAGAGTACCCCGTTAGACAGACGGAAGTATGCCTACTGAATGCAAGTCAGAGATAGAGGTCGGGATCAGTCCACGTCTGCATTAGTGTCATCCTACTTTTATACAATTATGTATTCCGCAATTTCTGAAAAAATAATGTTTTGTAGTTATAATGGGCCCCAAATGGGCTATTGAAATTCTACCGATTGTAATGTGTTTACTGAATTGTTTATGCATAAAACTGGACCCAATTTGACTATGATTTGTGTACATTACATGGTTATTCTAAATACTGTTGAGTGTATTGTTATGACTGAAAATATTTACAAATTAAAGCGGGCCCAAATTGTCCACTGATTTCCGCATAGAGTGTGTTTGTGTGTTCAAAAAAAGAAATTATACTGAGGTTTTGACTGAGTGATGTAGCATGCCACCCTCGCGGGGCATGGACTCGGATATCACCATCGATGTCGGGTTCGGGTCACGCGGGAGTGGGGTGTTACAGTTGATTACTTCTAGACAATCCGACTCAAGAATAATTCTGTCTAGTTGTTGATCCTTAAACCAAGCCAAGGCTTCTTTCATAGAAATTGCTTATGCACGAAAAGCATCCACACAACAAGGAATGTAACCCGAGAAAGCTTTTGCAAACCGACCTTGATCATCCCTGAGAATAACCCCAAAAACTCAACTGTTGTCTCTTTTTGAAATCGAAGCATCAACATTACACTTCAACCAACCAACTTCAGGTTTGCTCCAAGAGTGGCGGCGAGGAAGATTGTTGCGATTCAGTTGAACCTGATTAAAAGCACATTTTGCTTCTTTCCAATCCGTAAGAAAACCATCCGCAAAAGATACAAAGACACTTGGATGAGTATCCTTTTGCTCCCAACAAAAGAGATTTCTGTGGAACCAAAGGCTCCAACAAATACTTAAAATCTAGTGTCCCAAAGCAGAATTATTACCAATTAAAACCGAGGAAATGCATCATTTAATATCATCACCATACAAAGAGATACCTGCAGCATTCCAAACTCTTCTAGCGTGACAGCATGAGAGCAAAACATGATCTATGGTTTCAACCAAACCACACCTATTACAAGAGACATCTAGAGCTACTCCCCTATCATAAAGTCTCTGTTTGCAAGGTACAAAATCATGCAACAGCCTCCGGTGAAAATCCTTTATTTTGTTAATTAAAAATTAATTAATAATAATATCTTAAAAATTATGTTAAACCGATAAGATAAGAGGTTTATGGTTTAAAAGGTTTAATAAGACTGCCATAAAACTTGCTAGAAATTAAATGAAATTAAATAATTTAAAATAAAGTTAATTATTAAAAAAATTCAAACTTTCTTCAATTTTTTAACTATAGTTTAAATTTAAAAAAATAGCAATAAAATGTTCAAACTTTTAATTTTTTTAAATTCTAATTAACTTAACGTTATTCCTGTCGATATCTTTAGCAACGTGACAAAGGAATCTGATTAGCATAAATCAATCATATTGTTAAAACAACGTTGTTTCATGATCAAACTGAACCGACCTCGTTTGTTAACAAACAAATGAACAATAAACTTGTCGTTCTCTAGCCTAAATTAGGATTGAATTGTTTTTCTTTGTCTGGGTAATCTCTTTTCCTCTCCCTGTGTGCTGTTAAATTTCCCATTTGTTTACTTTTGATTTTTGGTAAAATTTATGATGACCTCCTTTTCGTTCGTCATCCTTCTCTCTCTTTTTCTTCTTTTCTGGGCGTGTGTGAATGAATCAATAAATGTTCTATTTTGAAGAACTTGTTTTCAAATTTTGTTATATATAGATCGAAGGTTTTTGAGTTGTTTTTCTTTTTTGCTTCCTGAACTTCTGTTATCGTTGGAGATGCTTCGATGCTTGATTTTGTTGATTCACTGTTGGGATATCTTACGGAATTCTGTGATGTGAATCAAGCCCGTACTACTAATGTTTGTCTAGAGTTGGAGTTTTTAGGTGGATTTATATTGATTTCACACGTTGTCGTTGTCAAAATGTTCATACTTTTGTTCGTTTTTGAACTAACTTTGGTTACTTCTGTTCTTTTTGATCTATCCATGAGGTTTCTTCGCTGATTAACTAGTTTCAATTTCTTGTTCTTTGTCATCGTCATCAATTACCCACTATGCTGATTGATGAAGAATGGGGAGTTTATGTCATAGAGAATGGTCATCTTTAACTTAGTATTGCTTTATGGAAGCACTAATTTTGCACCTGGAACCATTGGTCGGTTAATTACTTGGGTGATGGAGCACCTTCCCGTCGAAGTTACCGAGAAGCCACTGGTGGTGATTGGATAAAAAAGCGTCATGTCGGTGCTTGTTTGTATTGCTACTGGAAACTAGGGGCACTTAGTGGTCGTTGTTGTGAGTTGTTTTGGACTGGCGTGAGCTGTTATCATGGTCGGAGAAGAAGTGCAGCTAGTGGCTGTGGCTCGCCATAGAAGAGAGACACAACTGAGGTTGTGCTTGAGACATGAGGAAGTGCCTGATTGAACGTTGCTAGCATGTCATGGCGAGACGCAAGCATGGCTGCTCCTCCATGTTGCGACTAGGTCTTCATTATTGCACCTACCAATAGTTGGCGTTAACGGAGGCGGCTGGTTCCATGGGATTGCTAGATCTGGGTAGCAATCGGTCACTGACGATAGGCCACTGTATCACACCCCGTCGTTCCAATTTGTCGTTTAGGGATTTAGGTTACAATTTACAAATTGAGAACGATGGGTAAGAGTGATTTCGTGGGTCAAGAGAAAATTTAGGAATTAGGTTAAGTTGTTTAAAACGATGTAGTTTCAATAATTAGATTAACTTCTACTAATTATGCTGATGTGTCTAATTAATGGAGTCTTTGACACGTAACAGTGTCACATCAATAAAGATAACGATTAGGCTAACGTCAGGTTATAATTGAAAAAAATTGAAAGTTTAAGTCTTTTATAGCTACTTTTTTAAATTTACGCTATAATTAACAAAATTTTGAACTTTTTTAGTTATTAAAATATGATTCACAGAGTTTGTCGTTATTTACTAAAAATTTTAAAGTTTAATTAAAAAAAGAAGATTGCTAAATAAAAATTAATTGATTTATTTTAACTTATAAGAACTTATTAATTTATAAAATTAATCGATTAATTAATAAACTGATTGATTTAAAAAAAGTTATTAAAATAAATAAAACTAAAAAATAACCAATTTAAAAATTTTACTATTAAATGAGTTGAATTTTTTAATCATTAATTAATAATAATTTTTTGCAAATTTATAAAATCTTTTACCTCGTTTTTTTCCTGATATGGAATAGTCATCATCTACTGAACAGATATGAGTTCACGAACCAAGTCTTCTTTATCTGCTCATCATGGTGGCCAGACCGCCTGGACCATTTACACTTGGCTTGTGTTAAACTAACTGATCATGTCATATTCGGGTGTGTACAGTGTTCTCTTGGGCCTGTGTCTAGTTCAGGAAGGAAGTGCTTAATCTGACGCTTGCTTGTTCGTTACTCAGCTGAAAATGTGGACTAGTCTTCGAATCAATTCAATCTATAATTAGAAAAGGGCAGAACCCCAATGTCTGCCTGTTGACTCGTGCAGTCTCATTGCGGTAATCTCAAAGGGAGGAGAACCTGCATACTACTTTGTTTCATACATCTCCCCTGTATATTTTTCTGGGTTCTACATAAATATAACATGTGAATGAGATGATATAAAACAGAGTAAAAACAGATTAACTCAAACAGAAGATGTGTTCAAACCGGTGATGATGACTATGGCGTGTTAGAGATGTGTTCCCAAGTCAATATTTCTACCGAAGATATGTGCATTCTGCATACTATTCTATTGGTTTAGATGTTTCGAGTAAAATTACGCGTGGATTAACTTGTCTATGACAAGAACATGTTCAAAGAAAGTAGCTTAGAATGAGGTCAGAATTCTGAAATCCCTTGAAACTTTCAGACGAGAATTGCATGAAATTGGCAAGAATGTTGTTCTGAATACTTTGGGACAGACACTGGTTTTAGACCTATTTGGTAAACAGCGGATTACATTAGTTGATAGTTGATTCTATCCGCGATTAGCTGATAGCTGATTATATTAACTGATTTGACCAGCGAATAATATTAGATGTTTATTAAAGATGTTTGGTAAAATTAGCTATTTAGTATTAGCTGTCGATGTTAAAATGATTTATAAAGATATAATTTTCAAAAATATTAGAATTTCGTTAAATATTCTTATAAGAATTTAAAATTTATATTTGTAATTTTACACAAATTAAGTTTATAATTTTGCTAAAAAACATAATAATAATAATAATAAATTGGGATCAAAATTATACTTTTTAACTCCAAAGAGAAAGGTTTTTATATAGTTTCTTTATCGTTTTCCTGTTGTGTGTTTTTTAACTAGCTGAATAATGAATGGTAAAAACTAAAAAGCAGATGTTCATATACGCCAATGCCAAGTTGACGAAGGAAAGGAACATAAATGTCCGAAGGCACAGTCAATCATTTAGAATTAGCTGAAGTAAAACGCTACTCTTCTTGGGCTTTTTAAAAATCAGCTGATTAGGTTTAATAGCTAACTCAATTAACTGATTACCAAATACTAAAACTAGCTGGTCAATAAAATCAATCAGCTAAATTTATTTAACCAGCTATTTTTTAGCTAATAAGCCAAATAACCAAACAGGTCTTAATCTCTTATTTATCTAATTCTGAACTTTCTGCAATACATTAACTTCTTTACTTTGATTCTGTCTCTGCATTTTGAAATTTCAGCAAATTGTTCGGTGAAAAATGAGATCTTTGAGTATATTTTGGACCTATAGATCACTAATCTCAACTGTTGTGTAATATTGATCCCCTCAACTTGGAGGGTCTTTCAAGTGATTGAAAAAAATGCTATAAATGGATGATCAGGTACATGAGTTGAAACTTGACACAAGCATCAAATATCCTTCACCATACTAGAGATGCTGAAGAACCCATACTTTATTTTTTTCTGGATTAAACATGTTTCGGTGAATCATTTCACTAGGATCTCAATAGCTTTAGCAGAATTCTTGCGTTTGTTTTGGTCCTACTGCTGCACTGACTCTGCAAAAGCAAGAGCAGCTGACTTAAAACTCCACCACCAATTGCTTCTTCCCTTGCTTGTAAAGATTCTGTGCATAGTATGATCAGTGAGTTAACAGCACTTTCACTCCCTTCATGATCCGATACCTGGAAAACCATCTTTACTATTGTTCTGATGCCATTTGGGTGGTTGATCACATCTTTTCTGGCATTTTCTAGTCCTAGAAGAAGCTCAATTGTGGCGATTGCCTTTGGTGCCAAGCTTCTTTCATGTCTTCTGGCATTATATATGTATGTTAATAGACCATTTATTACACCTTGTTGAATCAAAGTTTCTCTGTTCGACTCTAAGGAGCATAGTCCAGATATGGCTTTAATTGCAGCTTCTGATACCTGGTAATTCTCATGAACGGCAGTAAGAACTAGCCCATGAAGGAGTTGATGGCATTTTCCAAGCATTAGGCAGAGTTCTCTGGTCAGAAGAGATGATGATATTGCCTGTATAAGACGACACAAACTGCTCTTGATGTTGATAGTGCCATGATGAAACAGAACTTGAAACGATTCCAAATTGGACTCTTCTTTTAGCATGTTTAAGACCTCTAATTCTCCAAGAGACAGCAACTTGAGGACACAACAAAGTGTTTGCTCCACAAGCATAACACGTTCTTCGAACAGCCTATGATGTTCTGCTTTTCTAGAAAAGAGTAGTTTCAGCAACAAAGGTAAGATATCTGGTTGAAGGAGATGAGAACAATTAGATGGAGATTCTTCTGCTAGAGTTTGAATCTTCTTAAGGGTCAGGAGCTTCTTCTCCCAGGAAACATCCTGAGATTCAAGGTTGTGCTTAAGTGAAGCGAAACAACCCATTTCTGAGAAATAATCAAGGCCAGCTTGAGGACCCATTTTCAGCCACTGATCGATCAAATGGCGAAGAGTATGATTAGGAACCACGGATACATCAGCAAGTTTCTGCATTGTCACAGGGCATGTAAGATTACCTGCTGATAGCCATTTCTCTATGCTCGATCTATCATAGGTTTGGCCTGTACATAGAGTCACAGGATCTTCGAACAAGTCTAGACTAATTGGACACCTGAACAAGTGGGGTATGGGAACTTCAGGTTCTTGCATGGAAGGAAACCAAGGACTGAAGAACCTGAATGCTTTGATGTTTCAAGTAATGATATTGGCTGAAACTTACAGAATCCAGAAGTTTGCAGATAATAGTTGCTATAGAAATCCAAGGCACGAATCATAAAGGACAAAACTTGGGAAAGCACTCATGTTTAAAAGCCTGCAAGTTACACTGTAAACTTGCAGACAACACACATGACAGGCACAGTGAGCAAAACTGAGAAGGGAAAAGGACTAAGAAGGTGTAGAGGCAAGAGGGCAATCTTAGTTGAAGGTATGAAATGAGAACAACGGCATACAAACACAACATGGAACAAAGTAAGTAAGGCCGTAACCTTATCTTGGTGAATCTGGAAGAGGTCCCCTTAGGTGGTCCAAGCTGTAAGATCCTTCCAATTTAAGAGGTTGAAGGTTTGAGACCTGTGAAATAGTTATCCAGAACACATAATTTACGAGTCATTACATGTACTTGACAGTTTATTTAATATGTATTTATAAGATAACAACTTCGGCTTCCCTGTTAAAAGAAAATATAGAATAATTAGGTCGGAATTGTCCTCATTGAGCCTTTTCCCTTCTTTTCAGTACCGATCAGTTCAGTCAAACTGACCCACCTACAAGGAAAAGTATAAGCTGTTAATGTCTTTGAAGTTTGAATCTGGCCCACTTGAGTTGGAAAATGGAATGTACAGTTGAGATTGAGAGAGAGAGGACGAGTTGAATAATGTTTGTCACAAGATGCATGAGAACATGGGAAAGCAGAATGCAGTAAATGCAACAGGAACTCGAATCCAAAAGAGGATAACAATAAGTCTCTGTGTTGGCACATTCCTATGGAATTTGTTTAGCTCTGGTTAGAGGTCAAGTTGCTTAGTAATTTCATGAGAATTACTTAATTTGTTTTCATGATAACATTGATAAATTTATTGTAATTTTAGTATTTTTATAAAATTAAATAAAATTTAAAATATCTTAAATTTTGAAAAGGGTCACAAAGTCAACAACTTAAACTTTTATTTTATTTTATTATTATTTTTCACTTGGATCATTTAAAAATAACATATTTCTAGTTAAGAGTAAGGTTACATACTATTAGACCTCTCTAAAGCAAAATTCTGTCGAACCCTTTAAAGGGTAGTTGAGTTGGTGGAGTGGGGAGGTATGGAATCAAAAGGTCCTGTGTTCGAATCCCCTACTTACGCTCTCTCGATCGAGCCTGTTATATAGGACTTATCTAATACAAAACATCCAGGTGGCATAATTTGCAAGCTATTGAGTCAATCTGAACATTTTACCGGATACGCATTCAAATGATGGGGACTGCATATGTTGAACTTACTTGTACAATTGTACCAGTATATTTCAAGCAATTCAACTCATGTGCTTTTAATTTCTATTTAGAGAAAGGAATGGCCGTTTTTAATATAATTATTTCATTTTTAAAAAATTATTGTCAAGTTCGATTGATATATTTTTTCTTTTATTGCAATTATTTTGGAATGAAAATACAAAATGATATAAGAAATTAAAAAGCTATTAAAATTATTAATATGATTGGAATAGTACATAATAAATAGAGATGACACTATTAGCTCACAGCTCGACCCGACCCGACCCTTGGCTTAAAAAGAAGGTTAAAAACAACATCATTTCGTTAAAATATTTTTAAAAATATAGACAGGCCATTTAGTCAATGTGTCAAGTAGCTCTGTATTAAGCGCGGTCCAACTCGACCTCTTATAATCCTTAATAATAAACTTCAAATTTGTTATTATTTTAACTGCAATAATCATTTTTTTAAGCTCACAAAATTGTGTGAAATTTGTGAGAATGAAAATTACCATTTAATTAAAAATTAATGAAACTAAAACCTAAAGTGTTGTCTTTTTTTAACACGGAAAGAAAACAAAAGGAGATTAGCTCCGATAATCTAATCTCCTACGAAGGGATCGAGGATAAAGGTGTCCTTGCTTGTCCCGGTGGAGGTCATCCAAAATGCTCCAAGGAGGCTCTCGCAGTAAATGTAGGCTCGGAGTTGAGAGCGAGGCTAGCGAAGCCAAATGATCTGCACAGCGGTTCCTCTCTCGAGACGTGTGTTCCAAATGAACATCCCAATCACGACAAAGCAGGTCTCGAATACCTGTCACCAAAACAAAAAGTTCAGTCAGAATAAAAAGAGAAGACGAAAGAAGGTTAATCCACTTTCAGCCTATTTTAGTTTCAAAGAAAGAATCTATCAAGTGTATAGTTGGGTGTGACTTTTTGACTAGCAAAAGCTAGCATCCTACATATGCGGTCAATTTATAGCAGCTGGTCATCAGGTCCAAGTCTATCAATCACATCATCTGCTGTAGATTGGACCGTCAATGCAAAATTCGAAATTGTTAAGCAGAATTTACTTACTGTATCATTCGGTAAATTATTTAATAATATGGTTGGTCCAAAAAATATATATAATCCATTATTTGGCTTTAAATTCTTATTTCATTAATGGATTATTTGGAGTACTAATTTGTAAATTATTACTTACTCTTGATAATTTATTTAGTATATATTGAAATAATAATAATTAAAAATTTTAAATAATCATTTCTTATCCAATTAAATAAAATTTTCTTGATTAGTAATATCCATTACCATATTATGTTGTTAATTGGAGCTTTATAGGTCATTAAAGGCATATAATTTTTGAAATTATACCAAAATATGTTAACTGCTTTTTATTTTCAAATCGCACAGAAGAAATATCTTTATATTATAAACTACAATTTTTATCTTTATATTATAAACTACAAATTTTAGTTAAAATTTTTGAATTTTTTAATGTAGGAAAATAAAATATTATAGAATATTGCATAATGTAAGTTGTTTTGGATGTGACCTATCTTGAATTAGGAATTTGATATGGTTTAAACCTTAATTAATGAGGTCTTATTTTTTGATATTTAAAAAAATACATTAATCATGATTAATAAGTTAACAAGATAATACAATAATACATAAAATATAGGCAAAATTGAAAACTTTATAATAAGATTTAGTAATATATCCGTTATTAAATTAGAGATAATTTACATCAAATTTAACAAAATTTTATTGGTTTGAGGCATTATTAATTAAGAAGATCCAAACTTACTAAGCATTTAACCAAACTTGTAATGAGTTGTTTCACATAAGACACTTGTTAAAAGTAACCTATCCCTAAGTGCAAAGTGTATTATACATCTATGAGGGAAAAGGGCAACTTTGCTTTGCACAATTTCGTAACTCTATCAAAGTGGGTAGGCAAGAAAGCAAAAAAGAAATGTATATTCCAACTTTCAATATGGAAGATGGAAGCATAGAAATTGGAGTGGTGATAATCACAATAGGAGAAAGTGACAACTAACATGTATAGAAAAGGACAAACCAAATGGATAAAATGAATCTTTTAGCCATTTAAAGCTAAGAGGAAGACGTGTCTCTCTTTTTATGGAGGTTTTGAAGGCTACCTTGTCTGCCATTGGAATTTTAGAACAATCCAACCTTCCACTAGTGTGTAATAAAGCTATGGATGACGCTTGTTTTTAAATTTTAACTAAAGGTTTAGAATCCAAACATGTTTACGTGGAAGTTGACCAACCATTACATATTTAGACGTTTAGATTGATTCAAAAAGCAATTCTAATTTAATTTAAAAGATTTATAAATTTGAAAATAATTAATTAAAAAGTTGATTAATAGTCTTAAATCTGAATTTTTAATCAAATTTTAAGTGTCTGGATGGGCTTATATCAACAGAACTTTTGTTAGCAGAGTTTTTATGAGAAGAGCTTTTCTAAGAAGTCAATTGACTATTTGAATGTCATTTAAAAAAAACTCTTTTGAAAGAGCTTTGACAACATAAAAATAAAAAGTACTTTTACTTTTAATTATATTTTGTCTTGTAATAAAAATTATTTATGCATATAAATATTATTCAAGGTATATTAAACTATATACAAAGCACAATATATTAATTATTATATAATTTTAAACCATATGAAACATAAATGAAAATATATATAACCAAATCTTTTATATGGATTATAACATAAGTAAAAATAATATAAAAAATAAATATTAAAACATATAAAAAGTCAAATAATATTGTATAATTCCTAAAATAAACAAGAAGATTAGTTTGTGGGTATTGTAAGAATTATGTGTAAAACATAAGGGCAAAAGAGACTAAAAAAAGTTCATTAATTGATTTGAAAAATCTACTGAAAAAGTGCTTTTTTGAGAAGTTTCAAATTTGACATTCTTAAAAAGCTGAATTTTAACTACTAAAAAAGTTATATCTATTAAAAAAATACCGTTTCATTTTACAGTCAAACACTCATTTTTCTTTAAAAAGCTTTTATGGTGAAAAAAAAGTACTTATTTATCCCTCAAAAACTCAACCAAACAATCACAACATCATATTGGCAATAACTCTAGTTTAAGTTTAAAAGATTTATATACTAGAAAATAAATAATTAAAAAATCTAGTTTAAGTTTAAAAGATTTATATACTAGAAAATAAATAATTAAAAAATATTTAATATTCTTAAATATGAATTTTAATTAATTATTTTTAAATATATTTTTTAAACTCGAGTTAGCTAATCATTTTCTACAGTAGCTCTCTTTTGCTTGATAAGACTAATTGATAAGAGATGTGAGTTTGCATGAGAACAAAAGAGAGTGAGTTAGACATTATCCACTACTAAATGCTTAATTATATGAATCACGTTGTCTTATACAAAGTAAAGATTCTAGCTAGGAAGCCAAAGTCAGAGTAGGCAACCATTAACCTTGCAATTGGGGTAGGAAGAATTAGGCATTGATTGGCTTTATACCGAATTTCAGGAAAAATTGATGCTCTTTTGTAATATTATATTACTTAAAGTGGGTAATTAAAAATTTTTAATATTGAAATTGGAAGACTCGACAATATGGTATATTCTTTATGTATCACCTTTTTCATTATGGCATGTTTGCACAAAGAGTGACGAGAAGAGGCACTTGAGTGAGAAGAAAGAGTTTTAAAGTGATTTTACAATTGATTTTGTAAGTTATAAATTAGGCATTTCCCAATATGTCTTCAAATGTTTATTACAAAAATAGTGATAAAGTTGAAGAAATACGGAGGAACGTATTAAAATAAAAATCGAACTGGAAGTTAAACTAATAAAACAAGAGATTTAAGGTTAAAGAAATTCAACTGGTATTTCACCTTCATAAAATCGATTAAAGATTGAAGAAAATTTTAAATTTTAAAATATGATTTAAAGAAATTGTCTTTATTTATAAAAAATTTTGAAGTTTAATTAAAAAAATGAAACTGTTAAATAAAACTTAATTGATTTATCAAAATTGATTAATTTATAAAACCGATCGATTAATTAATAATTTGGTTAGTTTTTAATAATAATATTTACTAAAGTCAATTGAATTAAAAAATTAAAAATCAAATTAAAAAAGTTAGTCAGCTCAAAGTTTTCACAATAAACCAACTGAATTAATTAAATTTTTTAATCATTGATGTTAGGCATACAAATTCTCAAAATTCATGCAATATAAATGACCATTTATTTTAAGAACATTATTTTCTCACTGAATATTTACAAGCTGTGGATAATAAAAGAGTACTAAAAAAGATATATAAGAGTGGCTCTATTAAAAGTACATGTTTATAAAACTTTAAACATCAATGATATTTACAATCTAAATGCTAACAAATTATGGTACACATTTGAATGTTTCACAATTACTAAAAGAGTATTTTGTAATTTTTTCAAAATAAATTTATATTAAAAACACTTTTTAGTATTAAAAACTTTGTAAATATTTATCAAATTACTTTAATACAAATTTGCATGTAATTGTATATATAACATTATTTATATAAACATTGTCAAGTAATAGAAATTTAATATTTTTAACAATATAAAATATTTCTAAAACAAATAAATCTATTTGTTAAATTACAAACTAATGTAAAATTATTTAAATCAAAATTAGAGGAAAATTAATTGTGTCTAAATTTAATCATAATTAAAAACAATATTTTGATAAAATACAAATTTTCTTTTTTAGTAAGATTGACCTTTAATGATCATCAAAAACTGGCTATGTAATTAGGTCTAAAATTGTATTATCTTGGAGAGGAAGGAGTAATTTAGTATAGTGCTAAGCTAAATAATTGAAACCATAAAAGGAATAAAATATATATTTTTCTTGAAAATATAGTATTTATATTATACTAAATAAATCATGGTTGTCTAGGTCCTATGTCAACCAATTTAAGCCAAATTATAATTACCATGTAAATTATAAGTCTTACGCCTATGTTTAGTTGGACGTAAAATTTTTAATGGAATAGAAAGGAATATAATAGAATGGAACGTAAATGAACGTAATATTATAAAATTGTTGTTTGGGAGGGATGGAAAGGTTCATAATGTAATATAGTAAAATGTTGTTTGAATGAAAGATTTATAAACCATTTCATTCCATTAAAAACCTTACGTCTAATCAAACATAGCCTATGCCAAATGAATTCCTAAAACATGAGAGAAGAAACATCAAAATGAAAGATGAAAGGGTATTAAATGATGTTTCACCGAGATTAAATTTGTTAAAATCTTCTAATTTTTATATTTTATTTTATTTATATATTAAAATTTTTGTTTAAAATAAAATTTCAAATTTTATTGTCATTTTTAATATCATTTTACACTTCTATCGTTACAAAAATAGTATTTATTGCTAACAAAAACCTCACATTATTAGGGTTGTAAGTGTTACTGATATATGATGCTTAAACTTTTTTTATTCTTTGGCCATCTGTTAGAATGAAATCTTTATTGTTGTGCTGAAATCAATAATTGAAAATATTATAAATTGCAAAAATTTTAAACTATTTAGTGTTTTTGTTTGATTTTCAAACCTTTTCCATTTAATTTAGTTTAATAACTCTTGTCGTTAAAAATGACTAATTAATTAATTAATTGTTTAGTTTTTATAAATTAATAAGTTATTATAAACTAAAATCAATCAATTAATTTTTATTTAACAATTTTTAATTAAAATTTAAATTCTTTTTATTGATAAGGACAATTTTTTATATCATATTTCAAAAATTTTAATTTCATTCAATTTTTAACAAATTTTATGATAGTTTAATATCAGTCAAATTTTTTAAACCTTAAAATTTTTGTCTTACCGCGTTAACTTTCGGTCTAATTTTTAAAACGTAAACTAAACTATTGAAAATATTAGAAGCTTGTACATCCTAAAATAATGGAAGTTGATATGAAAAAAAATTATTGTACAAATGAAAAATTAAGAAACTTCCTAACTTTCCTTCTCTACAAGTTTTTGAGTATGAATCTATCTCCTTGATGGGTAGTAGTTGTGGCTTCACATAATCCTATAGTGTCTGTATACATTTAAGCATCGTATATTGGTTGGTCCATTGACCGATCTTTAGTCGTCGATCGTCTGTTAATCAACTCGTCGTTGCTAAATGGATCATCTAGTGCACTAGGAGTCGTTGGCGATGAAACATCTTCTCCCACAGGTCCTGCCCCGACGAACTGTTGCACCACTAACACTGAAACTGTGGCTGCAAAGTCTGATGAAGCTAGCAAGTCGCCAATGGCTCCAAGCTCAGGGCACTCACTCCAGTCTGTGAGACCAGCTGTAAGTGGTGAAAACGACCCTTGTCCTCTTCCGACTATGAACAGGTCATGAACATTGTCCATTGCTCTTATAGCTGCCACAGTTTCCTCTCCATTGTTGACAACTTTCTCAGTGTAAAAAATGGACTCATCATTAGCTTTATGGATTCTGAATTCGTTTATAAGCTCCATATCAAGTTGGTGGTCCATGTCAATGTTTGTTCCAATGGGTAGTGCAGTGAGTTCATCTGAATTACTGTGTGAAACTCTTACAGGTTGTGCTGTTTCATGGCCTGGAATGAACCTAATGACTGTTAGGGTTACTCCAACATGTTCTGACATCCGCCATGCATATGCTAGAGCTTCTCTATCGTCTGGTCCACCAAAGAAGAGCACAACTATCTGATGAGAGACATGGTTCGCAGATAGTCTCGTCGATCCAGTTAGCCCTCTATCGACGAGAATCCCAACTGAACATGGTGCGTTTGCTAACACATTCTGGTTCACAGATCTAAATGCAGGGTTTGTTGGTTCCATACCTCCATCAACTGTTTGCTGCTTGTGAAAAGGAATGATTATGAAAGCGACCCTTTTGTCTTCTGCTAAGTTGCAGATGTCTTCGTGCATTGTAGAGTAAGGTGAAATAGCTGTTAATGGCTGAACTGAGACACAACTGTTGTGTTGTTCATAGTTCTCGAAGGCATTGATGATGTGGTCGGACTGAGCTTGTGTCCGGTTAAGAGCAGGTCGGCCTGAAGTTCTGGTGTTGTGGACTATGAGCATGGCAGATGTTCGACCTGTTAGTTCTACAAGATGGAGGACATAGACACACATCGGAGACTTTTTGGTTGGATTAGAAGCTTCTAGGAGGTTGATGATGGTTGGGACGTTTCGGGGTGTGTGTATACACACCAGAACTCGAAGCTCATAATCTAGTTTTGTCCTCTGAATCGTTCGCCTTTTGTATGCTATGCACCTTCTTGCTGGCTTATACACTGTTGTAACAATTGGTGTGATGATTCCAGTCATGACAACAGCCACAATCACCATGATCGCAAAAGCTTGATCATCTAAGACCTGTACATAATGAAAATTGTGCACACACCATGTTATGACCAATGTGATTGTCAAAGTATGCAACCAAGTATGTCTGTGTTTGTGTACATACATCAATGTGCAACTAAGATGTTTAAAGAAATATAAGTACCTTACCTTTTGGTCTTTGCCCACATTGAGGACAATCATTTCAACAAGGCCTTTGGTGTTCATAAGCAAACCGAGGGCAACCCCATCAAGTAATGGCATCTTGTAGAAGAGAGTAACAATCATAGTTCCTGCAACTTTACCAGCAGTTCCAAGGATGATGACAAGAGTTAGAATTCCCCAGGTACTGGCTTTGTTAATGGAAGATATATCAGTCTTGAGCCCACTCATAGCAAAGAAAAGTGGTAGCAGAAGTCCTGAAACAAAGTCCTCTAGTTTCTCTATAAGTGTCACACCCAAAGGTCCATTTGGAATGACTAGTCCGAACACAAATGCCCCGAACACAGAATGTGTTCCAATGGAGTCTGTAATGAAACCTGAAATCATCACTCCTGTAAGAATAAGGCATATGTAGAACTCACTGAATGTTTCTCCTTCAGGGGTTCTTCGAACCACCCACGAGATTGCTGGTCTAACAATAAAGATGCAGAAAACGACGAATGCTACACTAGAAAGGATCACCCACAGAGAAGCCAAAGAAGCTGTTTCATTCTCTGCTAAAGCAATGGCAAAAGCTAGCAGAACCCAAGCACAAATGTCATTAACTAAAGCTGAAGACATTGCAAGCCTTCCAAGCTCTGAGTTGATGAGTTTCAGCTCTGCAAGGATTCTCGCAAGCACCGGAAAAGCTGTGACAGAGAGAGCTACACCTAAGAAGATCGTTACTGTCCCTTTGTGAACAGTATGTTCACTTTGAATTACGAAGCTGAAACCGAGACTTACAAGGAAAGGCAATATCATACCAACAACAGCTATGAACAATGCCCTTTTCCCAGTTCTTCTTATCACAGATATGTCCATTTCTACTCCAACAAGGAAGAGGAAGTAGAGTAATCCGACGTTTGCCATTGTTTCAAGCACCATCACACTTCTCATTGGAAATATTGTTTCTGCAAATGTTGTGTTACGACCTAGCACAGATGGTCCCAATAACACTCCACCCTGTAAATTTTAAGAACATCATGAAGATCATTGTCTTCTTGAAACGATTCAACCGTGATTTGATCATGATATTGGACGATCATTTCAATTTTTTTTTTTCATGTTGGTCTTCATGCAAACGTTTGCACAAATCTCATGAACATCTAATGCAGAATTAAACAGAAGAATAAGAAAAGACTTACCAGGATCTCGGAGATGACACGAGGTTGACGAAGGGGTTTGAGGAAGAACACGAGAATGCGAGTGGTGACTACCACCAAAGTTAGCTGCAAAATGAAAAGAGGGAGGGAGAAATCTAAAGGATTATCACCTTGCCATACACCATTTGTGGTGATCATGGTTGGTGCATAGCACACTATTGTCTCCTGTGTTTTGTTCCATACTGTTGATACAGGCTCCACGTCCGCCATTTCTGTACCTTCTTCCAAACTCTCTCTCTCTCTAGCAGCTTGCAATCTCCACCACCTTCCACCACGTTGGTATCGGAAAGATTTGGTGTTTCTGCAGATTATAATGTTCAGAAGACATGAATATATCAAATGGGACTGAGATGAAAACCCTATTTTTTGTTTATTTTTCTGGTTTCTGATCAGGAGGAATGAGGAAACAGGTAGAGAAAGCTAGGTTCAAGTTTGATGGCTACCCGCCCCACCTGGAGGCTCTCTCTTTTGTGGTGTACATTGAAAATGAAAGCAACTCTTGTGTGTTACTTTCGTGGAACTCTATTTTAAGAAAGTTATGGCGATGTAACAACTAAATAGCTTCTGATAATTTGGAACTTCCATTTACATGCACGCATCTAGCTAGCTTCTGCAATTTCACTTTTGAATTGGACTTGAGATGATCCAAATCTTATTTTTAAATTTAAAATAATATATTTTAATTCATATATTAAAATGACATCGACATCAGTTTAATATAATCAGGTAGTGTTATGGTTTTTGCACCTTAAAAGAAGGTCTTTCGATTGGGCCAACACCTCGCTATCTTCAGTTTTTATTCTGTTCTGTTTCTAAATTTTTGTTCCGTTTCGTTTACAGCTATCGGGGACAGCAACCAAACGCATCGTAAGAAAAGGGGAAAAATAAGTCATGAAGCCGTACAATATCAGGTTATTAAAGTCAATTTCATTTCTATTTAATAAAAATTTATCTTATTATAATTCAAATTTCAATTTCATTTAATAAAAAATTTAGTAAATAAGAGAAACAATTTGAATAATTACTCTTTGTTCAATTAAGAAAAATTAAAATAATATATATATGAAGTTGTATATAAAAAAATAGTATACTTAAATTCTTAGAATATATGTATTTTTGAATTCATTTTTATATAAATTAACTATAGTTGTTTTTATAATACTTATTTTTAGATAAATAATAAAAATATATATGTTTATAAGTAAATATCCAAATAAAGTAAATTAATTTTGTTTAACTATTAAATAAAATTATATTATTTTTAATTTAAATAAATTTCAATTTAAAATTCAGTAAATTCAAATTTGTCCATCCCTCTCTTAACAAATAAAAATATTAGTACACCTCAAGTGGTTTGAGTTGCGCGAGCAGATCGATGTGATTAGGAAATTGGTGATCATAAGCAATACAAGAGATGATTTCTGTCAATTGTGGCTTAAGCACATTGAAACCCCAAATCAAAGCCCATCTTCTATTTCCTCTCTTCTCCTCCAAGAACAAGACCCTTTCTTCTTCTTACTCTGTCAAGATTGTTTCTTCAATGTCTTCTTACGACAAGGAGCTCGCTGCCGCCAAAAAAGCCGCTTCCTTGGCTGCCCGTCTCTGCCAGGCAGTCTCCATCTTTCACCAACAGTTTTATTAAGTACAAGTATTCAATTTTTGGTTGTTCATTTACTCGTCATGGTCTTGTTCTAAGAAACGGATCTGCATTATGAGTAATACTTTTTTCTTGTCCGTGTGTGGTGAGATCTTAGCTTTAAATCTTAATTTGAAAGTGACCCAGAAGCTGAAGTTTTAATCTTGATTGAAAACCCTTGTTATTTGCGGTTGCTGTTTATGTTCACAGGATTGTTTTTTTCTTTGCTCTTAGTTAATCGTCCATTTTAGCTTCTCTGATGCTTTATTTGCCTTTATTGCTACTGGTGTATTCTTTAGCACAAAAGCCATCTTGGGTCGAACCAAATCATATGTCTTTGTTTTCTTCTAATTCTGTGTGCTACAATTGCATTACATGGTTTCTGGTTATCTTCACAAGATTTAGAGTCTTTGAAAGGACCTGAATTTTCATTAAGTGTGTTGTGATGGTCTTCAAACAAATGTAATGTGATCGCAGTCACCTTTAAACCATAAGAAAATAGTTTGATATCACACAATGTGCTAATACTACTGTCAATGCTTTTTGCTTCCGAATGACTATAGATGATTATATATGTTTCTGATTAACTCATGCAGTTTACAATCTTGATCGTTGCGTTATTGCTACCATTTATCATTTTTTTTCACATTGGTAGTCAGAGGACCATGTTCTATTTACGTAGAATTTTCTGCTCTTGTTTATTAAGATAAGTTTATCTATTTCCCTTCTGGTTCCTCAGAAGGTGCAGAAGGCTCTTGTGCGGTCGGATGTGCAGTCAAAATCTGATGAGAGTCCTGTCACGGTTGCTGATTATGGTCTGTAGTCATTCTAAGACATATTACTTCCTATCATTTGAGATAATATTTTTTAATGGTTATTATTCTGAATGGGAATCCTAATTGCACAAGAAAATGGTATTTGTTGGGTGGATCAAACATGCATGGAAGTCCATGCTTTTGGTCGACTAAAATTCCCTGCTGTCTAGTATGCCCGCACCTTGATAGTCAAACGATAAACAGTTCACTTTTGTTCAACTGCAGTAAGTATGACGCATTAGCTCAATTTCAAAGCAATTGGTTAAGTTATTGTCTAGAATTGTAAGACAACTGTAAAGTACTTATCCACAATAGAAAGTTTGGTCATATCATTGTGTTCCCTTGTATTTTTAAGTGACCTTTTGGAGCACTAAGTTAATAGTGTTATTTCAGGCACACAGCTTTGCCTAGGAACCTGTAATTTCCATCAGGTAGTACCTGCTAAAATAGTTTGCCATCTTACATAGTCCATCTTCTTGGAAGATACTGATTTCTTTCTGTTTGGATATATTAAGGATGACTTTTTTAAAATGTTGTTGATGAGGGTGCTTGACTTACAAATTGATGCAAAAGTCACTACTGCTACTTATATTTTCATTCCCGCCTAATTTTTGTGGATTTCAGGTTCACAGGCTGTAGTCAGTCTTGTGTTGCAAAAGGAGATTCCTTCTAAACCTTTCTCATTAGTGGCAGAGGAGGTGCTTTTACTTACAAACCTTTTTTGTGGTTTTGTTATTTGAATATGGGCTTCAATTTAGTGACTTTTATGGATTACCTCTAGGATTCAGCTGATATTCGACTAGATGCTGCCAAGGAAACTCGAGAGCGCATAACAAAACTTGTTTGTGATACATTAGCTAGTGATGAGTCATGCAGTGTATCCAACTTATCTCAAGAAGATGTGCTCAGTGCCATTGACAGCGGCAAATCTGAAGGTGGTTCCCGGGGAAGACATTGGGTGTTGGACCCTATAGATGGTACTAAGGGGTAAGCTTTCCGTCTTGGGATTTTACATGAACAGCGTGATCAGGTTACATACTTTTATCTTGGATGATGAGCCCACAATTGTGCTCAGTGTTCAAAATGATGAAATTGTCTGTTTATGACTCATGATGCATGTGAATTAAAAAAATTTCTCCATGATACATGTCCTTAGTTGCAAACTTTGGTGCACAAGGTAATAACATTGGTCGTGTTTGATATCCACAACCTTGCACTAGGGAGCCAATGAGAGGTCTGCTCATGATTTTCAATTGTTACTTCTTATCCACAAAATTTGGACTCTTTTATGTAAATTGCTATACCAACAGTGTCCATTTGTTTCTCTATGTTTCATACTTGTAATTTATGCAACAATAGTAGATGCATAAAAGGATTGCAAAATAATGATGATAACATATCAAGTAAACAAGAAGCTGTTCCTCTGAAACATGTGCCTTCTTTTACTTTTTTCATCAATTTAATAAATTTTTGGTTTATGTAATAAGTTCTTCTGTCTTCACATAACAATGACTTGGCTATCCCTGTCTTCATCCTTTTTCCATCTTGTGAGATCATTCGTATATGCCACCAGCTACTACTACACCTTGTCATGCATCATAGTCATGTTTCTCTTCTAGCTTCCTCAGATCAATCAATGACACTAATAATTCTCTTCATGTTAATGATCATTTTAGCGGGGTTTTTGCTTCAAATTTTGGACTGAGCTTTTGGAGATGAAATAAAATTGGGAACTTTTACCTGAAATGTCAGACAACCAATTTGAGCAATTGATTGATAGATATTATGTTAAAAGGTGGATGATAAATTTGTAAACAATACTATTCTCACTGGAAGCAAGATCCAACTATTTAGAGCTGAGCAAGCAAGCTCAACTTGATGGTGTTTTCACAGGCAGTAAATAGAGACATCCTTACTTTAGTCTCTTTCTCATCTGTAAGAGTAGAAATGCCAAATCAACATGTTCAATTTTTGCGGCCTTGCCAAGAAATTTCCTTACAGAGGTGGCCTTATTGATGCGTATTTTCCTCACATTATGATCAGGATAATTATTTCTACGGGGTTGTTTTAGGTTTCTAAGAGGAGATCAATATGCAATAGCTTTAGCATTGCTAGATGAAGGCAGAGTAGTGTTAGGTGTCCTAGCTTGTCCAAATCTTCCGTTAAAATCCATCAGCAGTAGCAGTCAGAAAAATTTGCATGGTGAAGTTGGCTGCTTATTCTATGCTGCTGTTGGTTCGGGGACTTACATGCAATCACTGGATGGTTCTTCAACAGTGAGGGTAAGTTCATGAATGGATTTCTATGTGATGACGTCTATTGCTGATGTAAGTGGCACTTCTCTTGCTTGCCTTACACTATGTAGGTACAAGTCAGTTGTCGTGAAGGTATATTTGTGAATGTATTTCGCCCACATGACGTCTATTGCTGATATAACTGGCACTTCTCTTGCCTGCCTTACACTTTGTAGGTACAAGTCAGTGCTATTGACAACACTGAAGAAGCATCCTTCTTTGAATCATATGAAGCAGCTCACTCACAGCATGACTTGACTAGCACCATTGCCAGAGTATGATACATGTTCCCCTTTGCAGCACCCACATATGCACCCAACCCGTCTCCCTGCGTCCCCTTTCCCCAATCTTGGTACTGTCTTCCCTAAGAAGAAAGTAGGGGGAAGGAAATGCTTACTCTATTTATACGTTGTAATGCTGTTAAAAATCTAATCCTTTTCCAGAAACTTGGCGTTAAAGCACCACCAGTTAGAATTGATAGTCAAGCCAAATATGGTGCTCTGTCCAGAGGAGATGGGGCCATATATCTGCGTTTTCCGCATAAAGGTTATCGGGAGAAAATATGGGATCATGCGGCTGGATGCATAGTTGTAACAGGTACAGAGTTCATTTCTATGATCTTCCAACCTTCTCATGTATTGACACGAGAATATGCTTCACATTTTCCCTCATTCTTTTTCTGCTTCCCTTATCATGTAAGGCCTTTTCTCCAAGGGAAAGCTTGGGGCATTTTTATTCACAACACCGGATTTAAGCACTGTGATAAACTTGTGATTATGTTATTTCGTAAGGCAATAAAGTTTGCATGACATCTTGGTTCTTGAATGCCTTCTAAATTAACTTTTGCAGAAGCGGGAGGAGTGGCTACTGATGCAGCAGGGAACCCTTTAGATTTTTCTAGAGGAAGATACCTTGACCTTGACACTGGCATTATTGTTACTAACCAGAAGTTAATGCCACGGCTTTTGAAGGCAGTTAAAGAATCCCTGGAGGAGAATAGTTCATCATTGTGATTCTTCCTGGTGGGTAATTTCAAAAAATGTTTGTTAGTTCAGGGGTCTTCAAAAAATCTTTGTATCCCTTACAAATTGTACAATCTTGATGTTAACTAACTGGCTATGAGATTATGTCTGCTATTATGTAATGAGGGGTGCAAATAGTGTTATTCCAGTTACTGCCAATAAAAGTTGTAATGTAACTCTCATGTTGTAAATTGTCACTTCAGTTAAATTTACATTACCAATAACATACTACAATTCATTGCATAACTTGCCTGAAACTAAAAGTCTAGAGTGGAAATAAAAACACTTGCAACAGAAGTGATGATGGTACTTATCCAAGATCTTGAAGTGATGATGGCTACAATTCAAGAGGTCGAAAGTTCGAGTCAAAGTGAGGGGAATATCAGAGGATGGTTAGTCAAAAGTGGAGACATATTATCTACAAGCGATAATTAAAAGTACCGACTTATCAACTTATCCGATATTTTCATGAAACTCTCATTTGTACAGATTTTTAGTACTCTACATCTGAATTCATGAACATAGTTTGCTTCTCGCATGTTTTATTCGGAAGTTGATGCCTGGCAATTATACGTATAACCAAGCATATGTACATGGCAACAACGAAGGCATTTGGTGCACCAAGATCTATGTGGCCATTGTCGTAGTTGTAACATGTGAATCAAAATGACGATAACTTGGCAAGGGTTAGTGCCAACACCTTCACCCCATTTGCTATATCCTCAATGGATGCATATTCTTCAGGTATATGGCTGTATCCTGCAAAACCAAATCAGAAGTAAAAGTTCATTCTTCAGTCATTGCCAAGTTGATGGATCCATCCTCCTCAGGCTAAATTGACCTATCGCGGGAAGGCAAAAACAAACAGATTCACATGCGGAGGTTCTATAAAGAATCTGGAAGTTAACTAATGCCCGCAAGTTAAGAACTACTTGTGTTTCAGGGGATCACTGCCTACTTGTAGAAGTGAAAATTTTGTATACTGCATAAAAGAAAGAAGAGAACCAAACAATCCAATCTTGTTGTATAAGAGAAAACTGCTCATATGTAATACATAAAGGCAAGCCAGAGTCGGACCTTTATAACATGGAATGAACAGCATTCCCATGGGAGATACTCTGCAAGAAAGTCATTGTTGCATAATCAGCCACTCGATTTTTGGTCAGTGACAATAAAACAGAACACAAGATCTATACCCATATGACCTGGAAGGTAAATTTGAAGTAACAAGAAACTAGAGAGTGAAACATAGACAAAATGGAAAATTTTGCATGTGTGTATCAACTCAATAATGGCACTTCAGCTTCTACAACCATTTATATATATAGTCATTCATACCTAGCCATAAAGAGGGAATCATGGTAAGCTCTGCTTATCATTGACTTATGTGTTAAGTTCAGCTCTTTAGCTGCAGACTGCATTGCATCAATAACTAATTTATGAGAAAGGGCTGGTGGATCCTGATTTATGATTCTGAATTCCGATAATTTGACACCACGTTTCGATGCTATCATTTCTGCAGACTGGAAAATTTTCTCAATCACATCATTTCTTCGCTTTTGATCAATGTCTCGTGTATCTGCACAAGTATTCAACCCACAGTAGGAATATAATAGATGACTGTTATAGCTTCAACTGTCTTAATATCAACTGTAGATTAAAAACCGTACCAATTTCCAAGTGAGATTTGCTTGGGATGCTATTGATGGCTCCGGGATGCAGCTCCAAAATACCTACAAGAAGAGAAGATAGTTTGCGGATGACTAGCTGCAAACTGCAAGCAATTACATTTTGAAAACCTGCTTGATTCATATGCCCTCCACTGAACACCAGGAGGCAGATAAAGAGAAAATATAACTTTTACGGAAGGTGTGAAGAAAACAGTATACCTACTGTACCAACAGTATCAATTGATCCAGAATCTAATACATGCTTCTCAACAGCTAATGCCAACTCTGCAGCTGCCAAACCAGCATCATTTCTGATCCAAATTATTAATGAAATTGTTAATAGTTTCATACATAAAAAGAAAGGTCAATTGAACCACAGTGCTCTCATTGTTTTTCAAAAAGCCATCTATTTTCATTTTTAATTAGCAAGACCTTGTGGTTTGATAATTAGTCAAATAGACCCTTTATTGCATTATTCTGGAAGATTAAGGTCGTAATATTGTGATTAAGAATAAAGTATATCTATTGATCAAATCTGTTTTGTCATATGTTAGGGTCTCAGAACTTTATGGAAAATAAGCTATCAATTGTAAAGGGGATTAAAATCTCAGAATTGCAAACAAGAATTGGAGATGATTGACAGATACAACAAAAAATATAGAGAAACAAGGGGTTGGACAAACAAACTATTGTAGCTGATAAAGATGCAAATAATATAAAATAAACAGACATTTGAATAAGGATAAAGTAACCTGCTTGGCATCAGGACAGCCCCAGCATGGCCTCCGTTGCCTTCGAAATCCACCTTTATGCTTGCAGGGGCAGCAATTGCAGTTACTATACCAACGGATATGCCTGAATTCAATCTCAAAGTGAGTCATGGCAAGAACTTGTAAATTACGACTTCTGAAGGATAAAAGCAGCCGGGGAAAGTAGCCGACCTTCTTCCTCTAGAATGGGACCCTGCTCTATGTGCAGCTCTACAAAAGCTGAGTAACTACCTTCCGTTAGAAAAACTATAGACAAATCATCATGATCCTTTGCGTACCCAGCAGATTTCGCTGCCTCAAAGAATGATATATTTTGAGCATCAACTGTTGTCTTTAGAGCTTCAGCAAGTGCCTCACTTCCTGCTAATAGCCGGCTGCATATTAAAAATAACTATGAGAATCTATGTAAAACAAACAACTGAGAGAAACTCCTGATGTTAATACTTACTCAACAAGTGAAGGTAACTTATGTAGGAAATTAGAGTGGAAAAGAAATCGTTATGCGGAAATTGTATAAACTAAGCTGTTTAAGAGGTCCTTACCTCCCCAAGCAACCTATCCCAAAACGTGTAGGCTCCTCTGAAGTGAACAAGATAATTTCTAGTGACCTTTTAGGTTTAAAGCCAGACCTGCAACACATGTATCAGGTTAACAACGTTTACAGGTAAAATAACAATAGATGGAATAACAGAACATATAGCCCATGATAGATAACTACTTCAACTTTCAAAGACCAAGGGAAAAGCATTTCTACATTAGGATATGCAAAATTCTGCCTTAGGCTGTATTCAAACATCACAATCTCAAATCCTACAACACAAGAAGACCTTCTCTATTTAGGATGATTAAAATCTCAAATTTCTCCCTACTTATCTTGACATTGATGAATTGGTTTGATCATTCTATGCAAATTATAACTTTGTATTTTCAGTTTTGGTCTGCAAGAAGGATTCAGATTACATTCTAAATATATTGGCTGCATAAGTGTTTTAAGTGAAGACAAATTGCATTATAATATATATTGCATCTGGAATTAAGCAATAATGATTTTATCATTTTTATGTTAGTGAATTTCCAGAGAAAAATTATCCCCCTACGTCTCTGATGACAATGGGTTAATAATTTGCAGCTGCAAATTGGACATCATGTTTCAGAAATTACGCAAATTTGACTAGTTGTAGAAACCAATCAGTGCATACCTTTTCAGTACATTAATGGCTTCTATTGCACTTAACACACCAACAACTCCGTCATACTTCCCTGAGTATGGAATAGCATCAATATGAGAACCAGTGGCAACTGCACTGAGCTCTGGTTCATTCCCATCCCTGCATATGGAACACAAAGAAAGGTATCTTTTAACTTGAACTACGAAAATGTACAGAATTAAGGTTAGTACATTGATAAAAACTCAAGGGAAATAATGACTCAATCATAAAAATGGAATATGAAAGAGAACAAAATGAGTAGAGTCAATCTGATCACTTCAAACATCTGAGATACTATAAGCTGGAAAACAGAAAGGCAAAAAAAGAATATAAGAATAAAAAATGCGAACAGTAAATGAGAATTAAGCGAATAAATGCACCAGCATATAATTCACAGAAGAAATTAATCCTAAGTTCAGTAATTGATGAAGTCATGATCCTAAGTTCAGTAATTGATGAGGTCATGAACTCACCACCGCCCAAATATGTTGCCAACAGCATCTTCTCTAACAGAGAGGCCAGCTAGTCCCATCAAGTTTTTGATGTACCTATGTTTTAATATTTTTGCAGAACACGAGTCGTCAAGCTTAGCATCGTACAGAATGTCATATTTACGCATCCACAGCAGAGTTACATAATCGTTTCAAATGTTGCAAAAGAAGTGGAATGGATGAGACAGTGCCAAAAAATGTCCTTGTTAATATCAGACAAACATTCATAACTTATCTTGGGATATATTATGCATTTGTCCTCCTGCATTCTGAGATTACTAAACCAAAGGAAAGCAATTTGGATAAACTCTATTCGCACATCTGAAAGACGCTCATCCATCTCTCTATTGAATAATAATAACAGAAATAGGCAATCAAGTACTTTCCAGAGAAAAGGGGAAAGATACAAAGATCTTACTTTAGATATAGAAGTAATTCTAGGCAAGGTACCTCAGAACCTCAATACAGGCAAAAGCACTCAGTAAAACAGAAGGATGAAATTAAAATTCCCTCTTTAAGTGAAAAAAAGCCGTGGTTGGATCATTAGTTATTTCCCATAACCGAAGTAGATCCATCTTGTTACCTGCGAGCCAAAACATCCTTATCTGTGTAGAGTATCCTTGTCACTGATGGAGCAGGCGCATCGGAAAAAGTGGATAATTCATCAATCTAAATCAAAGTGAATTCAAGACAACAACTTTACCAGATTAATCAATCGCTTCAAATGATACTCAACTGAACAATTAACAAAGTAAGCTAAACAATTCAGCTTTCACTTGATTATGAAGCGAACCCAGAAAAGGAAAATGCTTCGGCTAGCCATCTTACCTGTTTTCGAAGATTTTGAGTGTCAACTGATAATGAAGAAAATGGAGAGCTTGAACTAAACGAGGAAGATGGTTCCTGAAAAGGGTATCCAGAGAAATCCTCCATGGTTTTGATAGTTGGGTCTTCATCGCAAGTTGCAGAGATTGAGCAAACGAACAAGAGAATGAAACAGTAAGAGCACGAGAATCTCCGAGACATCACGTTCCTGCTTGGTTTTAATGAAAATGTTCACCAACGCAACTTTATTGTACAAAGGAATAATGGCTGTCTTTTAATATAGATTCTGCTGTAAAAGGTGAGCTTCAACTGATATGTCCGGTGCTCACTGATAGCTAAAGTTCCAATTTTCAAACATAGAAATAAGTAAAAGGAAGAGAATTTTCTAAAAGAATTATTAAGGTTTGTACATAAATTGAATTTGTTGAATAAAGCAAAAGTCATTCCAATTTGGTGAAGGTCAGTGCTTGATTTATAAATATTTATAGTTCGAAAGTATGTTAAAAATTTCCATAATTTTTATAATTAATTGAAGTTCTCAGGTGGGAGGGACATGGCAGTTCTTAAGATAGGATGTGTGACTGTAAGTTGATGCACAAAATGTGAAAAGCTTGAGGATCAAATGGGGATAAAAACCAGTGATTGTCACAAAAAAATGGAACAATGAAAATGATTCAATGTGATCATGGACCGGTAGAGCACTTAACGTCCCTAATTTCCAGATGCATTGCCACCAAAAACATCAACCTTGGGACGACCCTTCACTCCTTTCTTCTAAAAAAAGCTCTCACCGTTGACCCCTTCACGGCCAATCGTCTCATAGGTATGTACTCCAAATTTGATGACTTGGGCAGTGCCCAGAAGGCCTTTGACGATATACCCATCAAGGACATTCGCTCTTGGAACTCGATGGTTTCTGCATATGGTCGAATGGGTCTGCTTGATAAAGCTCGTAACTTGTTTGACGAAATGCGTGAACCGAACCTTGTAAGTTATAATTCATTGATTTCGAGTTTGTCTCGTCATGGGTTTTACAGAGATTCCATAGATATCTTTAAAAGAATGCAAAACGACTGTGGTGGTTTAGGTTTTGACGAGTATACGGTTGTAAGTGTTGTGGGTTCTTGCGCTGGTTTAAGGTCTCTAGAACTGTTACGTCAAGTGCATGGAGCAGCAACACTAGTAGGATTAGAGTTCAATACTATAGTTTATAATGCATGGATTGATGCTTATGGGAAGTGTGGTGATCCGGACGCTTCTCATTGCATATTCAGCCGAATGCAAGAAAGAGATGTTGTGTCATGGACTTCAATGGTTGCAGCATATGCTAGAGCATCTAGGTTGAACGATGCTTTTCAGGTTTTTCACGAAATGCCAGTCAAGAACACCGTTTCTTGGACTAGTTTGATTTCTGGTTTAGCACAAAATGGGCATAGTCATGAAGCTTTGGATCTTTTCAAGAAAATGCTGGAGGAAGGAGTCTGTCCTAATGCTTTTACTTTTGTTGCTGTTTTAAGTGCATGTGCAAATCTAGCACTCATTGAAAGAGGCAAACAAATTCATGGACACATCATTAGGAGTTGCCATATAGGAAATCTGTTTAACGTGTTCACCTTTAATGCCTTAATCGACTTGTATTTAAAATGTGGAGATATGAAATCATCCAAGACATTGTTCGAGCTGATGCCAGAGAAAGATACAGTGTCTTGGAACTCACTGATTGTGGGGTTTGCTCAAAATGGGCATGCAGAGGAATCACTCGAACTTTTTGGGAAGATGATAGAAGCCAATACAATTCCCAACGAAGTCACATTTCTCGGGTTGTTAACTGCTTGTAGCCACACAGGTTCAGTTTCTGAAGGACTTCAAATTCTACATTTGATGCAAAATGAATATGGTGTTTATCCAAAACTGGAGCACTTTGCCATCTTGGTTGATCTATTAGGAAGGAAAAATAGAGTAACGGAAGCTTTGGAGTTGATTGAGCGAGCACCAAATGGATCAAATTATGCTGGAATGTGGGGTGCGATTTTGGGTGCTATTCGGGTTCATGGGAACGTAGATCTTGGTGGTAGAGCTGCAAAAGCTCTATTTAACTTGGAACCAATGAATGCAGGAAGATATACTATGTTATCAAACATTTATTCTGCGGCTAGTAAGTGGAATGATGCACATACTGTGAGAGGGCTCATGCTGGAGAAAGGATTGACAAAAGAAACAGCTTATAGTTGGATTGAGCTAAAAAGTGCAAGACATGAGTTTAAGGCTAGAGACAGATCCCATCATCAGATGCAAGAGGTAAATGAAGTGATTACTAAGCTAACTGATCATATGAAGGAAGCTGGATGTCAACCCAGCATCGGTGGCTCTTGTTTATGGCACAAGGATGATGACCATTTCTGATTGAATCATATGATGTGGATGTTGCATAACAGTAACCGTGATTTCAATGCTAAATTTCAAGAGAGGTTTAGACTTCATGATCTTGTATAAGAGACCTTTTACTCGAAAAATGTCCTGCCAGATAATTTTAAGATGTCTCGGTATCTTTCCGAAAAGTTGGAACCATTTGAGAAGTTCTGTCATCTTTGCAATTTGAAGGTTTCATTGGTCATGAGTGTCATAGCTTCTTCTTGTTGACAAATACTGCTATAATGAAGCCATCTGATTCTGGCACTTTTCAGTTGTTTTGCTGATGACAAGCATCTCAGTTAAAGCACCAAGCTGCATAACTTCAGAGGTATGGCATAATCATTGGGCGTCTTCGTACGATAGCTGGCAAGATTCATAATCATTTGAATCACACCGACAATGATTATTATTTCAATATAGAAGTTGTTTTATGTCGGCATTTTATGAACTAATTTGATGTTTCATGTGCAGTAACATGATAGGGAGGATACGTACCAGAAGTGCACGAGCACCAGATGATAAACGGAATAAGTCCGCATTCTAAGCCTTAAGCCCTTGTTGGACATAACCATGATGCTTTATGAATGTAGAAATAGTGAGAAGGCACCATTCAGAGAAGAAATGAGTTGATATTGAGCTGAAATTTTGCACTTTTGTTCCATAAATAATAGGAACCTAATTTACAGATAGCTTTTGCCACTCATTATTTGAGTTTCTCTATGAGAAGGTAGTGTACTCAACATCATTCTTTGAAGCTGCAATTCTCATTATTCCATTATAGATCACTATAGGTATTTGCTTTGCATTCCTGCTATGGATTAGCTTCAAGGTACAATCTCTTTTCACCTTAATTACAAGTAATATAATCTGAGGGCACTAAGTTGGCCTGAAAGGTCATTAGAGAACTAAGTTTCATGGATACCATGAACTCTATTCCCAGTCATTTTCTTTAGATATTGGTATAACCTGCAACCATTATTATTTGGGTGCTCACCGAGTAAACTGTTGGTTGAATGTAATAGTGTTAGGATCTTCGGGAGAGAGAGAGTGATTTATTCCAGAGGAAGAACAGTGGGCCAAGGAGGGAGTTAGTTATCAGCTGATGTGGCAAATTAGTTAGGCATAACAGAATTTACCTAGAGAGGGGGGTTTATAAAGGGGGAGAGAGAAGGGAGGAGGGGAGGCAGAAAAAAAAGTTAGAAAAGTTGTGACAGGACATTCATACCTTCTGAGAAGCAAATCTGCTTTGGATAGGGAGAAATACTATATTTCTATACTGTAGTGATATATACATCACATTTATATTGCATTAATATAGCAAAACTCGAGCATTCTAAGAATAGAGTTCTATCATTGGTCCAACCTACCGGATTTACTAAAGGGGAGGATCAACTTTAGAAGGACTTTCACAAGTACTAAAATATTCAGAGTAACATACCTTGATGCCACCTAAGATGTTCGATAGAGTAGAAGTGTTGGAATCTCGCATGGCAAATCTGGAAGCTGGAGTGGAGGAAATTCAATCATCCATGCGGATGGCTATTGGGGAGATGCAGCGAGCATTGTGATACAAAGCCACTACAAGTGTACACACGTTACACTCATGGCAGAAAGAAGTAGCCACGTATGGAACCCATTGATGATGACATGGAAAAAGAAGAATTGAAGGCTGACCAATTCAAGTTATCTTTAGTTGTTGGTTGAATTTTTCTTTATGTTTTTTCCAGTATTTTTGTTTTGTAAGGAGGAGTCCTCCACTTTCATTTCTATTTCAGTTATTTCCATTGTTTTAGGAGGGTGATACTCTATGGTTGAGTCATGATTTCATTGATGTAGCAACGGTTGTTACACAACTTATATAAATATTCATAAACATCAATGAAGATATCAACTTGAAAAATCCAATTCAGTCTTGAGTAATTTAACTCAGAGGTATTAAGGTTCCCTCTATTTGAGCCTTACATTTACTCAAAATAGGTCGTAAGAAAAATTCTACTTCTTCACTCACGCAAACACCTTCCACCTCCATTTACGAGAGACCCATAACTCGATCGCAGATTCGGGACCGTAACAATTTGGTATCAAAGCCAGGAGTTATGGGCGAATTTGTTCAAGACCAGCTTACCAAACTCTTTAATTTACTCTTATCCGAACAGCAGGCCAATCAGGTCCGTAATGAGAAGGTCGAGCAACTTCATGCCAAATTGGATGCTATGTCTCTTGACATGGAATCCACAAAGAAGGGGCTGACATCTTCAAGTGCTGAAAGTCAAGCAAAAACACGAAGAGATAAGGGAATTTATGGGGCAACAGTTTCTGAAATTTTTGGAGGAAACTTGATTGTACCAAAATTCACAAAACTTGACTTCCCTCGCTTCAACGGGCTGGAAGACCCCTTGGGATGGATCAGCCGTTGTCAACACTTTTTCGGGCATCAATCGACACCTGAGGAAGAGAAGGTGAGCTTAGCCTCTTATCACTTAGAGGGGATTGCTCAACTATGGTTTTTACAGATGGTACACGATATTTCAAATCCCACTTGGACAGAGTTTGTCCACCAATGCAACTTGTGGTTTGGACCTCCCATCCGAAGCAACAAATTGGGGAAGCTAGCCAAGCTAAAACAAACTGGTTCAGTGGAGGAGTATCAGAACAAATTCGAAGTGTTGGTTTCAAGAGCTGGAATCTTAACTCAAGATCAAAAGATTCAATTGTATCTCAGCGGATTGCAAGAGTCCATATCACTTGAAGTGGAGCTCCACCAACCACAGGATCTGGTAACCGCAATGAGCATGTCTTGCTTGTACGAAAGGAAAATATATTTCAGGGCTACCACCAATCGAGATAACAAACACAATTCACCAATTGCAGATTCGCACACCAACCGTTCGATAAAAAGACTTACTAGAGAAGAAATGGAAGAAAGAAGGAAGAAAGGGTTGTGCTTCAATTGCGATGAAACATTCGTGCGAGGCCATCAGTGTAAGAAACTGTTTTGGATTGACTTGGAAGATGGGGACGAACCAGCTGAGGAAACGGAGCATGAACTGTCACCATGGTCATTTCGAACTCACCATGGTCATTTTGAGTTTTTGGTTATGCCGTTTGGGCTCTCCAATGCGCCATCCACTTTTCAAGCCTTGATGAATGAGTCAAACATGGGCAGAGCATCTACATCATTTGTGCCAAGTGTTCCACATATTGGCACACAACCAGTTGTCCCTGAAGCGCACCAAGTGCACCTTTGCACAAACTCAGGTTTCATACTTGGGTCACATCATTTCACAAGAAGGGGTGCAAGTAGACCACACCAAAATTGCGGCAATTACTGACTGGCCAAGACCCAATACAATTAGGGGACTGCGAGGATTTCTTGGGCTTACAGGCTATTATCGGAAGTTCGTGCTTAATTATGGTACTATAGTCGCACCTCTCACTGCCATGCTACGGAAGAATTCCTTTCAATGGACAATGAAGCAATTCAAGCATTTGATGAGCTTAAGTCAGCAATGACTACGACACCTATTTTAGTTCTTCCAAATTTTGAACTAATGTTTGTTATCGAGTGTGATGCTTCAGCCATAGGAATTGGAGCTGTTCTACTACAAGAAAACAAACCTGTAGCATTCTTTAGTAGAGCAATGGCAGCACGACACATCAGTCTCCCAGCATACGAAAAGGAGTTGATTGGGCTAGTGAAGGCCATCAAACATTGGCATTCCTAT
Organism: Erythroxylum mucronatum; assembly: GCA_027563825.1. Lineage (NCBI taxonomy): Eukaryota > Viridiplantae > Streptophyta > Magnoliopsida > Malpighiales > Erythroxylaceae > Erythroxylum > Erythroxylum mucronatum. The sequence continues at coordinate 28,419,816 of JAOSBP010000204.1, forward strand.
CTATGGGGCAGGAAGTTTCTGGTACGAACAGACCATTATACACTGAAATTCTTGCTGGAGCAACGAACACTCTCATCACCTCAACAACATTGGGTGAGCAAGCTGATGCCCTTCAGTTTCACAGTGGAATACAAGGCGGGTAAAAACAACATAGTATCAGATGTGTTATCGCGCCGAGATGTAGACCAGAAGAGTCTTCTCGCAATTTCCATGCCTCATCTAGATTTATTTGATGAAATACGGAAGGAGCAACAACAATCTGACGAAGTCCAGTAGCTGATTTCAGCCTTAAACAACGGTAATTCAGTAGAACACTGGAGTCTTAAACAAAGGCTTCTTTTCTTCAAGGATCGAGTCTACATTCCCACCGGTTCTCCATTAATTTCATTGGTAATTAGCGCACTTCATAACCAAGGCCATGAAGGTTACCAAAAGACGCTACACCGAATAATAAGAGATTTTTTCTAGCATGGGATGAAGAAGATGGTGCAGGATTTCATAAGAGCTTGTGATGTTTGTCAACGCCACAAAACAGAAACGCTGCAACCTGCTGGTCTGTTACAGCCCTTGCCCATTCCACAACAGATTTGGGCTGATGTTTCACTTGATTTCATTGAAGGAATTCCAACTTCCAGAGGAAAAAAATGTGATTTTGGTGGTGATTGACAGATTCTCTAAGTACAGGCACTTTTTAGCCGTCTCCCATCCATATACAGCCGCAAGTATAGCTCAATGTTTCTTTGATAATATTTTCAAATTACATGGGCTGCCTGAAACCATGGTCAGTGATCGAGATGTCACATTCACAAGTTCCTTTTGGAAGGAGTTATTTCGTTTGTGTGGAACTAAATTATGCTTCAGCTCAGCGTATCATACACAATCGGATGGGCAAACAGAAGTCACCAATCGAACAGTGGAGATGTATTTGCGGTGTTTGACAAGTACACAACCCAACAAATGGTGTGATTGGCTTTCATGGGCAGAATTCTGCTACAACACGAGCTACCATTCCTCGCTTAAGACCACACCATTTGAAACAGTCTATGGGAGACCACCGCCACGACTATTGTCTTATCTTCCTGGCAGTTCTACCATTGAGGCAGTGGATGTCATTCTTCAAAAAAGAGATTCCATGCTGCAAATTCTCAGAGACAACCTTCAAGAAGCTCAGGACAAAATGAAGGATCGATATGATCACTCGCACCAACCATTAGAGTTCAATATTGGAGACAAGGTCCTGCTGCGTCTTCAACCATATCGCTAGTCTTCATTAGCTTTAAGGAAAAATCAGAAGCTTGCCGCAAAATTCTTTGGGCCTTTTGTGGTATTGGAGCGAATTGGTTCTATGGCCTATAAGTTAAACTTACCAGTTGAAACAAAATTACACCCAGTTTTCCACGTTTCCACACTCAAACCATACCATGAAGGCAGTGTCCATCATGAACCAGAACTTCCTCCAATTCCAGCTCCTGACCCTCCTCAACTCCTCAACCACTTGCTATTTTGGATCATCGTCTTAAGGCTGGACATTTAGAAGTTTTGATACACTGGAGCCACTCTTCACCAGCTGATGCCTCATGGGAAAATGCTCACGAAATGATCAAGCGATATCCACAATTTAAGTTTGAGGACAAGCTTTCTTGGGGGTCGGGCAGTATTGATACAAAGCCACTACAAGTGTACACACGTTACACTCATGGAAGAAAGAAGCAGCCACGTATGGAACCCATTGATGATGACGTGGAAAAGAAGAATTGAAGGCTGACCAATTAAAGTTATCTTTAGTTGTTGGTTGAATTTTTCTTCATGCATTTTTCCAGTATTTCCGTTTTGTAAGGAGGAGTCCTCCACTTTCATTTCTATTTCAGTTATTTCCATTGTTTTAGGAGGGTGATCCTCTATGGTTGAGCCATGATTCCATTAATGTAGCAATGGTTGTTACACAACTTGTATAAATATTCATAAACATCAATGAAGATATCAACTAGAAAAATCCAGTTCAGTCTTGAGTACCTTAACTAAGAGGTATTAAGGTTCCCTCTATTTGAGCCTTACATTTACTCAAAATAGGTCGTAAGAAAAATTCTACTTCTTCACCCACGCAAACACCTTCCACCTCCACTTACGAGATACCCATAACTCGATCGCAGATTCGGGATCGTAACACATTGCTGCTGGAAATGAGCAAGATGATGGGCAAGAGGCCAGAAGAGGGACAGGGGAGTGATACCGCGGGAAGGGGGCCAACGTTGGTGGGTGAAAGAAATACACATCTTCTTCGGCAATCAACTTCGACGGAGCATTCCTGCGACACGATGGAGGAACACCGGATGTCATTACGTAAAGTAGAGTTACCAATGTTCGACAGGACTAATCCGGTAGGATGGATTACTAGGGCAGAAGTTTATTTTGAGGTTCACAATTCCTCAAAACCGGTGAAGGTTAAACTAGCACTTTTAAGTATGGAAGGATCAACCATACATTGGTTCAACCTTCTGAAGGAGACGGCGGAGGAGCTGGACTGGGAAAAATTTAAGAAAGCCCTAGTAGATCGTTATGGAGGAAGATGATTCGATAACCCGTTTGAGGAGTTGTCGGATCTGCGACAAACGGACACCGTTGAAGAATATATTGAAGCCTTCGAGTTCATCTCATCGCAGGTGGGTCGACTACCGGAGGAGCAACTTATGGGGTACTTCATGAGTGGCTTGCGAGCTGATATTTGAAGGAGAGTACGTACGTTCGGACCGGTGAATAGGTACCAACTAACGAAGATAACGAGGGCGGTGGAAGATGAGGTAAATGGGGAGTACAGTGGTGTCGATGGCTCGGGCTCCCGAACGCGCGCATGGACTCCACACAGAGGGAGTCCTTTTAGGGGTAATTTTCGGGTCAACCCGACCCATAGGGAGATGGAGCCTCCAAACTCGACGGGTTATGGGAGGTATGTGGACGGCGTTGGAGCAGGAAGAACCCGAGAACTAGCTGGGTCTCAACCCGACCTCCATGCGCAACCCAAAACAGTCACTCCACCAATGGCGACACCCCTCAGGCAATCGAAAGGTGATAGGAGGGGACCGACGGAGAGGAATAGGGGATTGCATCATCTCTCTTACCAAGAGCTCATGGATCGAAAGGCGAGGGGTCTATGTTTTAGGTGCGGGGAGAAGTTTCATCCTCTTCATTAGTGTGCGGGAAAACAGCTGAGATTATTGATTTTGGGTGACAACGAAACCTTAAATGAGAATGGAGAAATTATCGCATTGGAAGCAGAAACTGAGGAGGGTGATATAGCTCTGGAATGCCGAACCATGGAGGTAATTGGAGTGAATGGGGCACTGACACCTGAGACAAAAACCATGCGAATGACAGGGAAACTACAAGGAGTTTCGATTGCGATTCTAGTGTATAGCGGGGCCAGCCATAACTTCATTTCTTCTGAGTTGATCAGTGGTTTAGGGTTGACAGTAGGGTCAAGCAAGGCATTAGGAATCAGATTGGGAGATGGCCATAGGGTGACTACTCGAGGGAAGTGTGTGGACATCCCTATTCGGTTGGGAAAAAGGGATTGGACTATTGATGCCTATGTCCTAAATTTAGAAGGAATGGATATGATCTTAGGGGTTGCTTGGTTACAAACATTAGGAAAGGTAATGGTGGATTGAAAGGAGATGTCCATGCAATTCCAACATGAGGGACAAAAGGTTCAACTTTGTGGCAATGCAGGACTTCAGATTACACCGAGGAGAGGCAGTGGGAACCACGAAGATGGAGACTCAACACAACAATGGTTGGTCAAAGGGAAGGGCCAAACAGTAGCACAAGCTACAGGGGAGGACGGATATGTGAACTGGAGTCATTTTCCTAACTTCAGCCTTGAGGACAAGGCTGCTCTTCCAGGAGGGGGCAATGTTAGGATCTTCGGGAGAGAGAGAGTGATTTATTCCATAGGAAGAACAGTGGGCCAAGGAGGGAGTTAGTTATCAGCTGATGTGGCAAATTAGTTAGGCATAACATAATGTACCTAGAGAGGGGGGTTTATAAAGGGTGAGAGAGAAGGGAGGAGGGCAGGCAGAAAAAAGTTAGAAAAGTTGTGACAGAAGGACATTCATACCTTCCGAGGAGTAGATCTGCTCTGGATCGGGAGAAATACTATATTTCTATATTGTAGTGATATATATACATCACAGTTATATTGCATTAATATAGCAAAACTCGAGTATTCTAAGAATAGAGTTCTATCATAATGGAAAGTACGGTGAAAAGAAGTTTACTTTTAGAGAGACACCCACATCCAAAGTTATTCATGTTGAAGATAGCACTAGACCAATTACTCGAAGTTAATTGTATCTTTCAAGTTAAGAGTATATGAAGTTTCTATCTGGCGTGAAGTGATTCCTCTGAAAATAACTCATATTGTACTTGATCAACTGTGACTTTATAATCGTGATGTGTAACATTTTAGTAAAACTAAAATCTACTGATTTATATTCCACAGAAAGAAGATAATTTTGAAAGTTATGAAGGTAAAAAGTAAACAAGCAAAAGGAAAGTAAAAGACAACACAAAGAACAAGGCCTCTTAATACCCTTAAAAAGAGAAGCTTGCACAAGCTAGCAAGGGAAATATTTTTACAATGCTGGTGAGGGAAGTAACTGAAAAAAATCTAAAGCACCCTTTGCAATGCCTAAAGAAACAAGTAAATTATTGTTTAATTTTCATACCTTACACCTAATGATTTACCAAGTAAATTACCTCATTTACAAGATATTCAGCAGGCTATTAGCCTGTGACCAAGGTTCCCTTCATAAAACCTACGTAAATCTCTTAAATACTATTGAAAATGAAGAGCTAAAGAGACATCTGAAAGAGTTAGGTTCATTTAGAAAAGTCTTAATCTGTGTGCAATTCTTGCATTACTGACCCATAAAAAGGATTGAAGCACGAAAATATCAATCGATTGTCGTGTAATAAACAAGATCATAGAAAGGTATAGGTTCATTATCTCTCATCTCAATGACATGATAGAAATCATGACTGGAGCCATGAAATGGATACCAACAAATCAAAATTAGACTTGTGGGCAACATTAAGGGAGAGCTTTATTAATGGTTGATAATACTATTTTGACTCACAAATGCACCTAACACTTTTATGAGAGTGATACACTAAGTATTTCAACCATTTTTTGACAATTTTTTGGTGCGGGATAACATACATAATTGGACCTAATTCTTCATATGGAAGAACTTGAATCCAATATTTCTATGAATAATTCAACCAACAAGAATTCTGTCAAAATAGTTTCTTAAAATTCAAGCAAGGAAGCCTGTTTGTTTTGCCGCAAAAAGAAAGTTAATGTTGACGCTGAAAGTTTGGTATAAAACTTGCGAGATATCTTTGATGAAGTGCAATGGAAGATCAACCCAATGATGGAATTTAATGAAGGCAACAAGGCAAATAGAATGTCTCTTATGCGGTAAATATAAGAAGCTTGAATCAAAGAGTATTGAACCTCAAAAAACCTTTAAGGTGAAAAGTGCTAACACCAACATTTTGGAATTGTCAAGTGACAAGAGAGTTACTCTTATATTCAACAGTACAAAATTAACACTTATCATGGCATAACCTTTTGCATTCTCATACTGCAACTATAGGAATTTCAGTCATTCCTTATCTTAAAGAATAGGTTGAAGATATTTTCTATGCACAAATTTTATCCAAAAGAGTTGGCGATTATAAGTGATTTCTTGTCAAGTAAAAAGAAAAACCTTCTAACAACACAACTTTAAAAATTCAAATTTCAAAAGCTAATCCAAACTTGTATAGTAGTATTTATCACATTCTTGGTCAAAGACAACTTTAGATAAAACAGTGAAAAACGTATGCAAAAAAAAAAAAGAACTTAACAATTTACAAACGAAACAAAAGGATATACATCAACCACAAGCTTTAATTTATGAAGAATCATAGTAGTTAATAGCGCGCGATCGCGGCGCTATCACGGCGGAGCGGCACCAACCCGCTCCAGACCCCCTTGTAGCGGAGCGGTTTGGCGTCACGGCAAAAGCGGCGCTAAAGCGGCCGCGATTTGCGGCAGATCGCGAAAATAGCGGCCGCGATTTGCGGCAGATCGCGGAAATAGCGGCCGCTATTTCTTTCTGCCGATTAAGCCCTCACCAGTTGCCCTTTAAGGTTGGTTAGGGGCGGGGGTAAATATGGAATTTCTTATTTTTTAATACCTTAACTCTCTTTTTCCCTATCTGATCCACTGCACGACCGAACAACTATTCTCTTCTACTCCTCATAGATCAAACGTTACTCTCTCCCTCACCGACCGACAACCGCCGACTGACAGCCGCCGACCGACAGCCGCCGACCTCTTCTACTCCTCTCTTCTACTCCTTCTCTCTCACCCACAATGGAGTCATCCTCTTCTCAGCCACGGGATGTACCGTCGTCTGCCGCCTCTGTCTCTGCTGCGTCTGCGACAATTTCTTCATGTGGATTGGTGAAGCCTACTGGCAGGAATTTAGATATGGGTTGGCAGTGGAATAGCTTAAAAGACATCAACAATAAGAAGGCT
>JAOSBP010000204.1:28426501-28441798 GCA_027563825.1 Erythroxylum mucronatum
TAGAGAGGGGGGTTTATAAAGGGGGAGAGAGAAGGGAGGAGGGGAGGCAGAAAAAAAAGTTAGAAAAGTTGTGACAGAAGGACATTCATACCTTCTGAGGAGCAGATCTGCTCTGAATAAGGTGAAATACTATATTTCTATACTGTAGAGATATATACATCATAGTTATATTGCATTAATATAGCAAAACTCGAGTATTCTAAGAATAGATTTCTATCAAATATTACACAAACTACCTGCTTCGGATGAACTACTTGACGAGCTACCGATTGATAATCCAAGTAACGGATTATATTCAAATACATTTAGTGGTCCTTATGTCTTTATTCCTGACCAACTATCTTCTTCAAGATTGAGGTGAGCTGCAGTCTTCTTTTTATTGTGACTTAAGCCTTCAACCTCTTAATTTTAAATCAAGTAATTATTTATATTAAACACTTCTATGCTGTTTCAAAACACTTGATTGTCTTATTGGTTTGTTTATTTTGTGTATATGTTCAAAGATTTCTAGTACATTACCCCCAAATACATATGGGCAAAGACCATGTTTAAAGTAAGAGTCAAACATGGAATCCGAGGTCGCAGGAGTTAAAGTTCCATGTTCTTAAATCGAACTTTCGTTTTTGTTAGTTTGATCGATTTGACTGCCACAGAACTCACTAGAACATCGTCAAGATTGCCACAAATTTTACTGTTGATTTATTATGAATTTGGTTTGTCATTTATGTTGTCTTTAATCCAAAAGCCTTTATCTTGTATAAACTTGTCTTCTTGTGATTTGATGATCTCAGACCACAATTTGAGGTCAGAAATACATTCTAGAACTCCATTTTTTCTTTCTTTCTTGACCGGTTGATGTGATATTCTCATATTCACCCTTTTTTGTTTTTTTTTTATTCTTTCATAAGATTGCCCCTTTTTTTTTTGGTCCTTTTAGTTAACATTCATGGCTCAAAAGGAGAAAAGGAAATGGGACCTAAATTCCGAGACTCGTAAAGTTTTTTTTGCCCTTTTATTGAATAAACTATTAAATACATGAAATAACATATAAAATGTCAAAATAAGTCTTTACAAGTTAGTAAATTAGAGTCAAGTATGGATTCAATGTAGTTAGTATTTACACTGCAATTCAAACCTGAAACCTATAAATTCTATAAACTGGACTGCCTCCTCCCTTAAGGGCAAAAAGGAGCTATTTCGCAACAAGAAGAAGAGGACTCCATTGAAGGGAGTTTCTTCTTTTATCAGTTGATCTTAACAAGAAGTTAGAAGTTCGAAGGTGGTAGGTCTAGTCACTATGCTTTATTATTAATTTTAGACGACAAGGTCTACAGAGAAAAATGTGACAATAGCGGTAGTTTATTCAAATCAATTGATGTTGACAAATGGAGGAAAAATGAGAACTTTGGCCCATTAATTCCTGAATCACCCCATTTAGGACGGCAATGACTTGTTTAGTCTTCTCCTGTGCGGGTTTGAGGAGAAAAAAATGGCTGAAGCTTCCATCTTCCCCTGACATTACTATTCCTCCTATTTCAATTTTCGAGACTAGACATCAGTTTTTGCTCCGGCTAAGCTACCGATCATCCCACCTCGAGAAAAACCATGTTTGATGGCCATAGCCACCTTTCTAACAGCAATTCAGCCTACAACACATGGGGCGAGCATGACTCTTCGAAGAAAGAAGCAGCCTTTGATTTCTGGGGTGAAAATGAAGTTCAGTATGGAAGAAATTTGAGTAATGGAAGAGGAAGTGAATTGGAGTTTCAACCACAGTTTGAACAGGAGGAGTTCCATGATTACCCAAGACCTGGGAGTAGTCCCAAATATGAATCTTCCCCTTTATTACCCTACACAAATGATGGGATAGGTCTTCCAACCGAGTCACAGTCACAAGCGATATCCGAAGCTAGAAGGCAGCTCATGGTGATGGTTGGTAACATGCCAGAGTCTAGTCAGGAACTCTCCTTAAAGGATATTGTTGATGAGCAACAAGTTTCACAACAGGAAGAGGAAAAAAAGCTCATCCTTGAAGATAGAAGTTTTGATTTCAACTCTGGTGATCAAATCCCAAAACAGAAGAGAGTGAAAGCAAACAATACTAGTATGACATGTCCTCTTTCAAAGACTGCAAGTATGGACAGAGAAACCTTCTTGATCAGGATGTTCATTCCAACATCTTTCAGTTGGAAAAGGAAGGTACAAGCAAGAAATGACTCGAAGATTTCTCCTACACAACCCTTTGATGGATCAGAGGGCCATCTAGAAAGGAATTCATGGATAAAAAGATTTTTCATCCTGGGAAAAAGTAGGAAAAGTGAAACTAGCAGTAGCAGCAACAGAAGTGCAAGCAGGTAAAATTCTATGAACAACTTTTAAACGTTGAAGACTACGTTTTTCTATCCGTTTGAGCCTTTACAATAATATGTTATTCACATCTTCGTATGTTTGGCAGACATACCTCTTTCTTCCTGAGTTGCTGGCCTTCATTCTGCAGAAAGGACAGGAAAAGCAAGAGATGCTTCTTCTGAAACTGTAGTATCAGCAGAAGTAACTCGACCAAGAAAGGTTGTTCTTCGAGTCTCCATAGAATTAGCCCTGATATAAAATATTATGTTGCTACAGTTTTAAGTAATTAGCACAAGTACCCCATTGATACAGGCAAGTACATCAAGCCACCATCAATTTCAGTTGTATTAATCAACTCCATGAGTAGCTATTTGCTTGAAATGTCTCCCAAATGTGTTCTGACTATGAAAGTTTTGTTATTATTTTTAACACAAATCTATTGCAATTCACTTAATTCCAAATCTAATCACTTCTAGACATTCTAACTGAAATTCCAGCTGATGCATTTACAAGAAAAATTATGACATGTAGCAACTTTATAGCATTTGTAACATTCGATCATCCTTCAAACTTGTCCTTAATATTACTGACAACAATTCAGAACCACCATTTATCAGGGTCAACATACAATTATAGGAAAAATATGTGATTGACAGCCGAATAACACTTTCTAGAGAGTTTCATCCTGCTGTATACTGCCTACTATGTACATTTTCTGGTCTGACCGGCTAAGTATTATCCTTCGCTGTTCTCTTCAACAGTGATTACCCTTTTACGGAATTCTAGCAAAAACAAATTTGTTGCTAGAGCTTTTCAATTTCAGAACATGATGAAGAAATGATGGATTGGCTTTTAATTGTCATTGTCATCTTCTGTATCCTGCAGTAGGGCTCCCCTTACTTTTGTCCTGCCCAAACAGTATGTAATTAATTGACAAAGAAAATAGAGGTTCATATTCACAAGAAAGCTGAAGTACCTGCGATATGTTGGAACAACACGGTTAGTAACTTTTCGATCTCGAGTTGATCGCTTGCCTGTTGTAGAATGGACAAAGGAATTATTAGCTTCTCCATTTTTTGTTCCTTCATCAAGAGTCTGATTTGAATGAAATTCAAATTTATCATGGAACTAATATATCACTATCCACAAAAAAGACCGACACATTATACACATAAAGAGATTCCCCTCATCACTCACAACAGTTGATTAGTCATATCTCAAAGGATAGTAGAGAAACATGGATTCATCAGAGGAAACTAAGCTAATGAAGCTTCAACGAGAAGAAAGTTCCTTAAATTCAGTTTTGCAGTGTACTATGATATGCAATCAACATATTTATTAGATTTAGCAAATGTTTTCCTAGTTAATCATCCTAAATGAAATATATTGGATTCTCCAGCTTGTAAAACAAACTTCCATGGCTGGTTAAAAATCATCAAATCCATGCAGCAGGAAGAAAAAATCATACCAGGAGAATCATGTGAGCTATTGCTGGACACAGAAGCTGAGTCAGTTGCTTTAGATGACCAATTCATCTTTTCTATCTCATGTCTCTTTTCAGATTGGACCTCGATATTTTCTTTCCTCTCCTGACAAGAGAGTCCAGATTAGCTCATCGGTGATATATTATATTTCTATAGCTATGCCAAATTAAACCCAGTTAGAAACTCATTTAATTTCCAATCATGAATCCCTTTCAATCTCAACTCTCAAAATTATACTCTTACCCTTTTGTTTCACATTTACAATAAGGTCACTCTAAGTGGAACTCCTGGAGCCACCATAAGGAGGGCAGTGTTATATATATAAATATATTATCCATATGACGCAACATACTTTAAATAACAATATTTGATGAGATAAGGTATTAATTAATTAGATCCATTCTTGCTAAGATAACCAAATTATGACTGGTTTTAGCATAGTTAGATCATAACCAAGAGAAAACATAAACATGAATTGGATACAGAAAGCTTGATATAGGACAGAATATTATTGCTAAGGTGATGCTCAAGACAGACATTTTGAATGAATATTCATAACAATCAAACCTTAAACTGATTATTGTTCTACAGTTGGCTACAGTCAAAACCTACCTTTTCTGCAGGTATCACTTTTCTCAAATCTGAAGAGTGCTCTTCCCCTAAACACCAATTGAAGAAATGGGTCAGTAATTTCAGAATTAGGCCACTTTTACATGTAAAACCACGTATTACAAACAAAAAGTTAGAAAAGCAAGAGCATAGCAAATTGTCTTCTAACCTAGTGTAAGACTAAAAGTGTAATCTAAAAATTACAGGACATCCATTAATCTGGCAATAATTAGATTGGCATATTTCTTGAAGAATGCATTTCAAAAATATTAGTTCTTGAACACTAATCAACTTAGTGTAAGACTATAAGTGTCCTAAAATTTACAGGATATCCATTAATCTGGTAACAATTAGATTGACATATTTCTTGAAGAGTATACTTGAAAAATATTAGTTCTTGAACACTAATCAAAAACTCCTTCATGGCATACTTCATAGTTTCTTTCTTTTTGTCGAATATTTGAGCCTTAGTGAAGATTGCATCCATATCAGGTTTGTTTTAACTTGATTATTTCCTCAAATCAATTACATAAACCCAGCTGAGATTATACACTTTGCATGAATTTGGACGCCAATGAGGAACGACTTCTTGTTATCTCTTCTTTTCTCTTATGGTTGCTGAGAATATGTAAGACACAAGCAACCGAGATAGAAAGAATGACTGGAATTCAAAAAAGAAAAAAGAAAGAGCAAAAGAAACCTAATACTTGCATGTGGAGAAGAAAGCAACTGCAATTTAGTACACTAAGAATGACCTTGGGATACCAATTTTTGCGTTCCTTTCAATGTGTTGTATAACCCAAAAGACATAGCTGCCATAGCATCACTAGCAGCTGGCCCTGCTATTCTTGTGAAAGAGATTGTAATTACAGGCATTCCTTTGGATTTCTGTGCAACTAATTTGGCATGTGCAGCACCTGAAACATGGGATTTAAGGAACGTATCAAATGAGTTTAGTCCTCAATGCTCTTAATCAATAAATAATTCAAAAAAAGCAATGTAAAACTATGAACTTTTACGATGAAATTGATTCCAATCACCAAATCACCACCTAGTTATTCTTTACAAGTTCTAAATATCACACCTTAACTTACTCCAACTAAGACAAAAACTCTTTTCAGTTAGCCGTTCAACTATATTTCTGTCATTTGTATGTGAAGCAGATATTGCAGATATTTAATTGAATGGTAGTTATCAAGGATGCAAAAATACAGAAGTGTAAAATAATAACATACACGATAGGTTTATGATATCATGCGAAGAAGTAATCATATTTAAACACACATTAGTTGAAAAATTATGTCATAACAAAGCATATATTAACTTGAGCAACTTCCCTTTTCCACCATCCCCGATATCATGCGAAGAAGCAATCATATTTAAAAACACATTAGTTGAAATATGATGTAATAACAAAGCATATATTAACTTGAGCAACTTTCCTTTTCCCCCATACCCTATCTCCCATCCAATTACCAATTATTTTCATAGCAAGGAATTCCAACAGAAAAAAGAATTCAAATACTCTACATCCTACCCAGTGGGAATGGCATAACATAGCCTAAACACCAAATAAACATCACCAGCAAAATTGAACAGATATACCAGTGTTCTCGATTTTGCTTCTAGGATGGGGAAAATAAGTTACCGTCTGGATTTGAGTGTCCATCAAGAACAAGCTTTACATCTTCAGATCTAATGGAAGCTATGATGTAGTCAACAAACTCAGGCCATGAACCTCCAATTCCAGTGCTGTCCCTCTATACACAGTGAATTCATAGTGGTCATTGCTTCAGCACATAGAAAGCTACTTATCATTGCCCATTATCTAGAATCACAAAGGACTACAACATAACTAAGCAACGTGAACAGAATGATTAATTTGGGGCCGACTATAATTAAAAGTTCAAGAGCTTGGTTCCACAGGTGCTTCTTTAACAAAGGATTGATTCTGATCACTACCTTCAAAGTCATCTAATCAAAGCCTAAGCATTAGTTCAAATACTTTATTCATGGCACTGTTTATTGAATAAATGGTATGAATTAGAATTTGCCCAAAGAATAAAAAAAGGAAGATTTTTCAAGACAATTTAGGAGAAAAGATCCCAAAGGAGTAGAGATAGCAACAAAGTAATATAAAAAAAAAAAGTTAAAGCTAGATGGGTTGTAAAGAAAAGCCTTGAACTGACCATGTCCTCGAGTTGGTCAATCGATTTGACGGCCTCGAAGGTGCTGGAGTAGAAATCAGTGACATGAACTTTGAGACTGTAGTAATCCTGAGCAAAAACATGCATCAAGAATCGCCGCAATGGAAAAGAACTTGAATCCGAGTTCTTGGCCCACTCGGCTTTTGGTTCGCCAAAGATTGGTTCAAATTTTTCAAAAACCATTCTCTGCTTCGATTCAATAGAATCAGTAATCTCAAAGTCACATACTTTGTCGCATGAAAAGGATTTTTATGCATTTGCATACACAATTAACAAGAAAATCAAAAAGCAAGCTGGAAAATGACTGTCGATTCCTCCCATTTATCTAACGAGAAAATGAGGGGATATTGAAACGGATGAAGAGAAAAGCAAGATAACCCAGAAAACAAAAAAACGGTTGAGAAAAGAGAAGAAGAATTACTTGCTAGTGAATAAACCGAAGTGGTCCCGGTTAAGTCGGAAAACTGAGGGACGTCGTAAACGAAAATTTTAGAATTTTCTCACGAACCAAACAGATTATTGGGCCTAACGAAGAAAACGGTAGAAACTCTCAAGTGTTAAAAACGGCGGTCTGCACTCTACTTTAAAGAAGCGATCTCAGCCACCAGTTCGAGCCACTCGAAGTAAAGGTCTGCACTGACCTTCTTGAACAGTCTTAGAGTTGGAAATCAAGCTTAGAGTTGGAAATCAAGCTTGAGCCCGACCGTCAGTCCAAAGTAAATTGGCATCAGGGCTCAAGTCTGGCCTAGGGTCAAGTTAGGGTTCCAGTTGCTTAGGCTCGGCCTAACCGAGACCTACTAGCTATAAGAAAATTGACATTATTTTTGTAAAAAATATTGGGTTGAGCTGAGCATAATTGAGTTGCCTGGGCTAGATTGGGCTAGGCTGCCTCGGGTCCAATTAAGCCCCAGGCAAAGTTTGCGCTCAAGCAAACGATCCATTACTACCCTTATCTAGTTTGAATATGTTTAATTCGATTCAAAATTAACCGAGTTCGGTTAGTTTAGAATTTAAATCTTGTGGTTAAAAAAGTTTAGGTCGAGTTTAAATTCAAACTCAAGCCTTTTTTTTTGCGATGATTACAAAATATAATCGCTTTAGTTTATTTATCCGTAAAATTTTTGAATTGGTTGACTTTTTGGTTCGATTATTTATTTTCTGACTCGATTTACTTTAATAATCTCTATTATTAAAAATCAACCAATTTATTAATTATTTGGTCGGTTTTATAAATTAATCAATTTTTATAAATCAAATAAAATAGGGTTGTATTACTCACTAACTAACTAGATCGACATCATTTTATAAAATTCTATTAGAATAATGTCATTTTATTTAAATTAATTTGAAATATTTAAATTGGGTCAAACTATTCATTTAGTCTAAATTCAACCTAACATTCAATTTATTCAAATTTGCATGTTATTTTTGGCTAAAATGTATTGTATACCTCGTCGTTTACAACAAAAAACATAATAAACTTGAAAGTTTTGAAACGTTAAAATTGAATTTTAATATTTTCAAAATATTTAAAATAGACTCTAATTAGATAAAAATTTAATTAATTGAAAATAGATATTATGTTAATACTAACTTAATGTTATTTCTGACGACGATTCGATTTCAGTAGAGATGGCAAATCTCTCCGTTGATGGAGAAGCAGACGACGTCATTTTTGAGGATGATGATGATCTAGATGTGGTTGCCAAACAATCGTTTCTTTTGATTGGACGTTTTTACACAGATAAGACCATTAACATCCAGGCTATGAAGCAAACCTTGGCTTCCCTTTGGAGACCTTTCATGGGGATGTCGGTGGCGGAAGAAGGTCAGAGACTTTATATCTTTCAATTCTTTCATATTGTGGACTTTGAGCGCGTGTTAGAGATGACTCCTTGGACTTTTGATAATCAACTCCTATTGCCTGGCAAATTGGGTGGGTCTAATCTTCCCTTTGAGGTTCCTTTGTACACAACTCTTTTGTGGGTTCAGATACACAAATTGGAGGAGGGTTTTATGACTTAACGAGTGGCAAAGAGGTTGGGTGATGAACTGGGTGGTTTTTTGGAGGCCGACCCAAATAATTTTAAAAGCCCTCGTCGTTCCTATATGCGATTGAGGTATGAACATGATGTCCGAATGCCTATTCATCAAACATTGAAATTGCGAGCTAAGGAAGGAAACTGGTTTTTTCCTACTTTGGGCTAGAAATATGTGCTTCTATCTGTAGGAATCAGTTGAAGATTGGTGAACGGTGGCTGAGGGAGGAGAGTGGTGGAGACTGGTCGGCGAATGGTAGTCATGGGCCTTTGCAGAATTTTAATGTGAATAGTCGTACAGAGCATTCTAAAGAAGTTGTTGTTGACAATAAAGGGATTAAGGAAGCTGACAATATTGTTAATGGTAGGGTTTCGAACAATAATTCGAGAGATGGTATTGTTATTGTTGATCCAAAGTGTAGGTGGATGAGCTCTGAGCTGTTTATGACCACCTCAGTTGAAGAGCAGCACGTTGAGACAGGCAGCACGTCGGATTCAAAACACGAGTTATTGGCGGGTACTGGTTCACAGTCCCGCCATTTGGAATGAGTACCATTAGCTGGATCTGTCGTGGGCTTGGCAACCCACGAGCAATAAGGAACTTACGGGAGATCGTTAGAAATAAAAAGCCACAATTTATTTTTCTTATCGAAACTCTTTGTAACTCCATTAAAGTAGATGAAATAAAATCTTTGTTACAGTACGATGGTTTTTTAAATGTTGACAGTGTTGATCAGAGTGGTGGTTTAGCCTTTCTTTGGAAGGGATGTTTGTCATTTAATTTAATTAGTTCTTCTGACAGGTACATTGATATGGAAGTTCAATTGGATCAACTTGGCTCTTGGCGAATAACTGATTTCTATGGTGAACCTGAGAGAAGTAGGCATTCACGACCCTGGCAATTGCTTCGTATGTTAGCGTCACATAGCAACCTTCCTTGGGTCTGTTTAAGGGATTTCAACTACATATTAGCGGCTTCAGAAAAGAGAGGTGGACGAGCTCAGCCTGAGCGTTTAATAAGGGGTTTCCAGAATGCAGTTTCTGATGTTGAACTTTATGATTTCCCAAAGTTTAGATACCTGTTCACCTGGGAACATGGTAGAGCAAGTGGGAACCTGATAGAAGAAAAATTGGATCACATTTTAGTCTCGAATTCATGGAGACTGAAATTTCCACAAGCGCGTACTGTGGTTCTAAACACTTCTTCCGAACACCTGCCGGTAATTTTACAGGTTCGCTGTTATTTGCTAAGAACACATGTTCGTCGTTTTCGGTTTGAGAATGGTTGGAACAGAGAAGTGGGTTATTGGGAATTGGTTACTACCTGCTGGGCTGAAACGATAGGTATGAATCTTTTAGAGCATCTTGCTCGTTGCAGAGCTCTGTTATTTGTATGAGGTAAAGAGCTTCAGAACTATTAGAAGAGAGACTTGGCTGACTGTTTAGCAATTATGGTTTCAGAATCGACATCAAGAAATTCTCCTACAACAGAAGATTTTTTGGAAGCAACGAGCAAAGGATTTCTAGCTTCGGGAAGGGGATGCAAACACCCACTTTTTCCGCAAGAGAGCTACTGTTTGACAACAGAAAAATAGGATTGTTTCGCTGCTTGATGAGAATGGTAATCAGTGTAAATGGGACACAGGCCTCCAGGATTTAATGGTAGATTTTTTCACTTCTATTTTCACCTCACATAATCGTACTTCCATTTCTGTTTCGAATATGATTTCGTCTTTGATCTCAAGGGAGCAAAATGATTTTCTTATTGCTCCGTATACTATTGATGATGTGTGTGAGACTTTTTTTAGTATGAAAGCAGACAAGGCTCCAGGTTTAAATGGTTTTAACCCGAGATTCTATCAAGGGTTTTGGGGTTTGGTTGACAGTGATATTGCTAGTACTTACATTTCAATTATTCAGCAACGGCATATTCCAGAATATTTGAATGAAACAGGGGTGGTCTTGATTTCAAAGAAGCAAGCTCCTACAGATATGGCTGATTTGAGGTCGACTGCCTTGTGCAACGTGCTCCTGAAGATTGTGACAAAGATGTTTGCCAATCGTTTGAAGTCTTTGCTGCCACTAATTATCTCTGAGAGTTAGAGTGCCTTTGTGGCAGGACGGAATATATAGGATAATTATATTGTAGATTTTGAGGCCATGCGTGCTTTCCGTAGGCATACTAGAGGTAAAGATTTTGCAGCTGCTGTTAAGCTGGACATAAGTAAGGCCTACGATCGTATGGAGTGGTTATTTTTGCAGCGAATGCTTCTTAAATTTGGGTTTTCAAATGCGTGGGTTGCTCTTATAATGTCGAGCCTGGTTTCGGTCAAATACTAGATTATACAAAATGATAAAAAAGATCGGTCTTATCCTTTCGACTAGGGGTCTCCGTCAGGGAGATCCCTAGTCTTCATATCTTTTTATTATTTGTGCGGAAGGTCTCTCTAGGCTTGTGAATGTTGCGGTTCAGGTTGGTAGTTTGAGTGGTTTTCGGGTTTTTAGAAATGGACCTTTGGTTTCTCATATGTTTTTTGTCGACGATAGTTTGGTTTTCCTCAAGGCAAATGTTGATGAAGCAAATAATTTGAACTAGGTTTTGAAGATGTATGAAGATGAATCTGGCCAACAAATTAATCTCAATAGATCTTCCATCACTTTTAGTGCAAATACCACTCATCAAGTTAGGTCTCAAGTTTGTTATGTGCTACAAATTATGGAGAAGGATACCCTAAGTACTTATTTGGGTTTGCCATCTCATATAGGCTGCAATAAGAAGGAGGTTTTTAGTTACATTAAATATCGATTATAGGAAAATTTGAACTCTTGGGAGCACAAGACATTATCTCGAGCAGGGAAAAAAAATTGTTGAAAACTATTCTTCAAGCTCTACCTAATTATTTAACGAGTCTTTTTTTGTTGCCAAAGACTTTATGCTTAAAGATTGAAGGAATTATGAACCGTTATTGGTGGGGTAGTGGAGCAAATTATTCTCATGGCATTCACTGGCTTGCTTGGGGTCGTATGATGTCTCCTAAATCTTTTGGTGGGTTAGGTTTTCGAACGGGAGTTTAATATCGCGCTGCTGGGAAAACAAGATTGGAATCGTTTGACCAAACCTAACTCTATGGTAGCAAGGGTTCTTAAGGCAAAGTATTATCCGAATTGTGGATTTCTTGATGCAAATCTTAGTTCGAATCCCAGCTATGTTTGGCGTAGTATTGGGGAATCCCGGAATTTATTAAATCAGGGTATTTATTGGCGAATTGGTTTAGGCACACAAATAAGGATTTTTGGCTCTCCATTGCTTTTGGATGACTCAAATTCCTTTATTTCTTCCCCCAGACTTGCGGATTCTCAACTCTCTCTTGTCTCTGATTTGATTCTTCAACGGCAATGGAATGTTGAAAAGATTCAAGACCTGCTTAATGAACGTGATATGAGTTGTATACTCTACTGCCGCTGTTGATAGATTATGCTGGAAGTATGGGTCCAAGGGTAACTATACATTTAAGAGAGCTTATCGCAGTTTAATTGCACAACCGCAAGGTCCATTGTTCATTTCAAGTTCAGTTTGGTCTCGTCTTTGGCAGCTGTCAATTCTGCACTGCCCAAGGTGCATAATTTTATTTGGAGGGCGATTATGAATATTTTTCCAACTCATCGAGTTTTACAAGTTCGACACGTTGATCTTGTGGATGTTTACCCGGTTTGTCATGGTGATTCCAAAACAATTCTGCATATTCTGGTCCAATGTCCCTTTGCTGTGAGTGTATGGCAGTAGTCTAGTTTGGGTTTTCGATCAACAAATGAAGCTTCCTTTATCGGCTAGTTTTGAGACAATTTTGCTAAATTGAAATCTGAAGAGGCGTGTAATGTTGTGATGGTTTGTTGGGATCTTTGGGTGAATAGGAATGACGTGGTTTGGCGACATAAAAATAGGAACCCAGGTTCGGTTGTAAGGTTGGCGATTGATGTTTTGCATGCATGGAAGGTGATTCGAGTTCAACCAAATATTTCGCCAGTAGCTGTAAACCAAAATCCAAGTTGGTCATGTCCCCCTAAAGACTGGCTCAAGGTTAATGTTGATGCCTCAACTAGAAGTGCTACGGGTTATATGGGTATTGGTTGTGTAGTGTGGGACTCTAGAGCTTCGTTTATTGCTGGTCGTGAATGACGCTATCCGGGTTTTTTTAATGCAAAGGTTGCTGAGGCCATTGCTATACATGAAGTGCTGAGTTGGATCAAGGCACGGGTTTGGCAACAAGTGATGTTTGAAATTGATCCTCAACTGGTTGCGCAAGCTATTAATAGTGACAATTCTGATGATGTTTCTGGTTTTAGTTTAATCATTCAAGACTGTGAACATCTCTTGTCCGAGATTCCAGTCGCTAAGTGTAGTTTTGTCTATAGGTCTACGAATGTAGCTGCTCATGTTTTGGCTATTGGTAGTCATTCTGATGCAGGTTTAGGAGTGTAGAATAATTTGCCTCCTCCTAGTTTACTTGATGTCTTACTATCTTTTTAATGAAATCCCTTATTTAATTTAAAAAAAAACAGTGAGTCTGAAGATTGTACAGTAAGTGAGAGCTAATATTTCAAATTTGTAATTGTAAGTCATATTAAAAGGTGACAATAAGATGTACTTTTCGGATAAGTCAAAAACTAATTATGTGCTAGCAAGTCTCACTTTGCCAATTTTGTGACACCGACATCTTATTAATTTACGAAAAGTTAATCTCTTCAAATTTTTTGAAAATTAAGAAAATGTTATCATGCAATTTAAATTATTTAAAACTTCAGAAATTATTTGATTATTAACGTTGAGGCTTGATAATACATTTTCTACCTCAAATGTAGATAGAGGAACGATTTGATCTCTGCATGTATCAGCACCCCATGATATACGATACTTAAGATACAGGAACGACTTGATCTCTGCATGTATCAGCACCCCATGATATACGATACTTAAGATACAGGAACGATTTGATCTCTGCATGTATCAGCACCCCATGATATAGAATACTTACTAACCATTAGATGATCACAGGCGAGGATGAGAACACGGAATTAGCGGGAAGTTTTCCGGTGGTTTGAGCACAACAGCTTCAAGTTTTTGAGGAAACAAGCGAAAATCCGGCGTTTGATTTGTCCTCGACGAGGCGGAAGCAACTTTCGATCACCGTTCTTTTTCTCCACCTGAGAACGACATGACGGAGCAACAGCAGCTGCTGGACCCACCCTCACCTGCATGATCGGAGCTTGATGAGCTGGAAAATGAAAGTGAAGCTTGTGTGAAGTATGATGACGGAACAGATAGTTGAGTCTCTATTTATAAGTCTTGCATGAAAGAGAGCCCGAAGTTGCGGCTACGGAGCCCGAAGTTGCGGCTGTGGAGATTGTGACTGAAAAGCCCGGAATTGCGGCTATGGAGACTCTGACTGTCAACGAAGCTTCTTGTGAGTAGACGTAGATCGGAGTATCCAATTAAGAAGTGAATTTTTTTTTCAGCATTTTAATTTTTTAAAAATTAAAAAATTTAATAACTTTATTTAAAAGTTAATTTGCATCTTATTCTTTACTACTATTTTCATCTCTTCAAGTCCTGAGGCGCAACGTCCAGAGAATTTTGATGATACGTAATTTTACTCTTATTTAATAAAAAAATATTCCTAAATTTAAGTTTAAGTCTTTTTTAACTAATTAAAAATTAAACAGTTTCATTCAATTTAACCATAAAAATTTTAAAAAATTTGACTTTTTGAATTCATTTTTAATTTTTTGGTTGAGTTTACTAAATCATATTATTAAAAATCAACTAATTTATTAATTAATCAGTCGATTTTGTATATTAATTAATTTTATAAATCAACTAATTTTTATTTAATAATTTTTATTTAAATTTTAAATTTTTAAATAAGTACAGACAATTTTTTTCGTTCATATTTTAAATTGTCAAATTTATTCAATTTCTAACTAATTTTATGACTATTTAATACTTTAACCCTTAAACATTTTATCTAACTACCTGTTTAACTTCCGGTTAGAGTCTTTTCTTCCCAAGAGTCTACCTCTTTTCTGGTGCTCTGCTCTCTTCCTAATACACTAGTTGGAGGGTCTCACATGTCTCGACATTTTCTGTGTTCTTCTCTAATTTCCAAGTCTTCCGCATTTATATGGATCAAATTGATTCACGCGGTAACCTCTAGATCACATACTTTTACAACATTTTATGACTTTTAACTTATATTAGTGACTTATTTGGCAAAGGGAATCTATTTTCATAGCTTATCTCGGAACCATTAGATTTCCCTTAAATTTCTTAGTACTATAAAAAAAGTAATAATTGCCTCCTTGTATATATACATACATACATATATACACACATATATATACAAAGAAAAGCAAAAATACACAAAATATAAAAAATAAATGTAAATACTAAATACCTAGACTTATACATAAATAAGATAATAAAAAGATAAGGCAATCTCGTAAAGACCTATTCTTTAGGTAATAATTATTCTGTAAATATTTCCTTTCCTTTTGTATTTGATTGTATCTGATTACGCCTCCTTTAGTTTAGGGATTTCTCTTCTCAAATAC
>JAOSBP010000204.1:28441898-28461554 GCA_027563825.1 Erythroxylum mucronatum
TTAAAGTACTCCAACTCAAAAATTAGCAGCAAAAAATTTTACGATTCTGTCTTCTGAGTTCTGAGTATAATTTAAAGATAAAGTTTCAGATTTTTTAAATATATTTTTACTCTTTATTTTTTATTTTTAATATTAAATATTAAATATATTTATTTTTTCCTCTATCACAAATATAATACCATTTATATATCTTTTTGATATATTGTAAAGCTGTTGGAGTTTGGTTGTACCTACATACTTCTTCTAGTTCCAAACATGTAAAATTAAGTATATTGTCGATTTCTTATGGCCCTTTTTTTATTTCGCCTGGGGCCTATAAAACGATAAGAACGGCCCTGGATCCAAAGATAATGAAAGTCCGTCATTCTGTCCCGCAAGGCTTTCGATACCGAAAAGTATCAAATATATGTGTCATGTGTGACACATATTTAATACAGTCACTCGTATCTAATACATCACAAACATGAACGGAAAAATAAAGTGTGACAAACTAAGATGATACCTGTATAATCTAAACTATATCACCTTTATTTGTAGTTCTCAATTTCTCTAACCTTTATGCTAAACTGCATATGCGAAACTGCATAAGTGAAATCTTATTTTTCTCTTACCGAATGCTAAAAAACATTAGAGAAAACTTGATTTCTCTCACCAAATGCTAAACCGCATTAGAGAAAAGCTTATGCTTTCTAACTGAATGCTAAACTGCATTAGAGAACCTTTATGAGATTAAACATTTATATCCCACTATGTCATGTTAAAATCCATGGATATACTTATTAAACTATTTGTGTCTTAATGATATAGGCCTAAGGTCAATCTATATATATGCACGATGACCTGTAACTACTTAAGATTGACACAAATCTTAAGACTCTTAAATGTTTTATGATATAGTGAGGGATTATGATGAAGTTAGATTGGTAAAATGCATCTTCAAGTAATATAGGCCTTGTATTGCTCTACCTAAACCAATCATCTTACAAGTTTTAAGGTTTTGTATCAAATTGAAGTGAAAAGATGGTACCAATATAACTCAAATAAGAATCAATGTGGCTGACAGTTGCAGTGTTTCCACATAAGTTGCTTGAAAGTTAAAACTAGTAGGCATATGCACAACTTATTTTCAATAGATCGTATAGGAACAAAAATAGCATAACATATCCTATGTGATAATATGTCCCTAAGTTTATCATCTAGATTGTTTTAGCACCTTTGAACTAACTGGAAAGAAATAACATCTACAAGCAGTATAATTGAAAATTAAATTCACTTGTGGTGTCGCCTTGCATGAATTGGATATGTTACCAATGAAAACTATACTTTTTTTATATTGGTGCTAAGTGAAAGGCAGACAAGGAAGTCCTTGTGCATTTCTCAATCTAATTAAATCAAAGTTCTCCAATATTGCTTGACTAGCTAAACTAGTAATGGTTGATATCTTAGTGCATTTAAAGCCTCAAGGGAACCATGTTTCCTATAACGCTTATCTATAGTATATATGTATAATATGTCTATCTACATTATATTCGTTATCTACTTGTATTAGTGTTAATATAAAAGGAAAAAAGTAATGGTAAGTATGTAATTAATTGAATAAATGGTTGTGTTATATAGTTTTACACTGTATCAATTACATAAATAATTATCTAAAAAGTGTCAAGTTGTTATCTTCTTGCTTTCTTGTAGGCTTTGTTTTCCTATTCTTAGCAACTTTATAATTCAATAAGGCCATCACACCACTATACATACCACGAAAACAATATATCATCAATACATGGTTTGATTTTGATTGGATCTTTTGTTGAAACTCCCTTTTATTATCTCTCGTGGTGATAGCTTGATATGATCAAGTCCCTTAGATATGGTTATAAGCCTAATAAGACTAAATTCTAGTTGTAGTTCATCAAATTTTAGAGTTTTCCTTCCTTTATGTCCTATTTTTACAACACAATAACTTGAGCTCGTTAGAGAGAACCCAAAGATCTCTAACAGTGAAAGTATTTAAAAACTTTTCTAAACTACATGTCAACTTATTATTCTTGTCCCAAACTACCTTTAGGGTTTACAAATAGAACTGCCAAAAAATGACCCTCCTAAAAAGTAGCAGCTTTAAATTTAGACACACAATAACTTATTCAAACATAATAACTACTCTGCTACATATGGCAGTAACTAATAGTAAATATGTAAACTAACAATAGCTATAAACTATCTCTCATTCCTTCTACTTTTGTTGCCTTTGTTGGTAAACTTTTAAAGGTACTACTTTAGTAGCCAAGTCTGATCCTAGTTATTTAATGACTATAATATCACTCTCCCCTTAAACAAATGAAAACTTAGGATAACAATTTTTCATGTGATCAATAAATTCCTAAGTGACATAAGCTGGCGAAAGCCCTTCCCAATGAATGAGAACTTCATATTGGCCACCTTTGATTCTAGAATCTAACAAAGTTTTTGGAGTACGAACAAGAGCCCCTTTGTGGAGTAAAGGCAAAGTATGGGAACAAGTTTTGGTACCATTAAAACTTTTCAAGAAAGAGACATGAAGAATAGGATAAATTTTCGAGTCAGCTTGCAACTTATAGTCCACAGTACTAATTTGTTTCATAATAGGATAAAGGCCATAAAATCGAGGAGATAACTTCTAATTACTCTTAAATTTGACTAAAATTTTCCGATAAGGCTAAGGCTTCAAAAGAACCATGTTTTCCCACAGAGAATGATACATTTCTATGATAAGAGTCATAATTGACCTTCATTGTATTTTGTGCATGAAAAAGTTGCTCTTTTAATTCCTTCAAAACTAGGTCCTTAGCATCTACATGAGATAACCCAAGGTAGTAGGCTATAAGACTTGGTACTTTTAGACCATACACAACTTCAAAGGGAGTAGCGCAAAAGGATGAGTGAAAACCAGAGTTATAGCAATATTCGGCCCATGTAAGCCAATCTACCCAATGCTTAGGTCGATCACCTGAAAAAGCAATGAAGATACATTTCAACAATATGATTGGCTACTTTTTTTTAGTTGTCTGATTGAGTATGATAAGAATAACTAAAGGACAACTTGGTTTCCATGAGATGAAGCAACTCCCTACAGAAATGACAAGCAAAAGTGACATTATGATAACTTACAATAAATTCTAGCAATCTATGTAGCTTAATAATATTATCAAAGCTTGAAATGAGGAAGGGGCATTTGTTAACCGAAAGGTCATAACTAGAAACTCAAAATGTCCATAGTGATTGCAAAAGTTTGTCTTCTCTACATTAGCAGTGAATATTAGAACTTGATGGTAACCAAAATGCAAATCCAGCTTTGTAAAGAAATCGACCCCTTGAAGTTCTTTAAGAAACTCTTCAAATACTAGAATGAGAAATCTATCCTTGAATGTGTTGGCATTTAAAGCATGATTATCCACACAAAAATTCCACGTACCATAACCTTCATAACTAATAACACAGGAGAAAAGAAAGGAGATTGATTGGGTCAAATCACTCCTCTATCTAACATATCTTGACACTGTTTTTCAATTTCATCTTTTTGAAGGTAAGGATATTTGTATAGATAAACAACCATCAGTGAAGACCCTATTTCTAACAAGATGCAATGATCATAAGCGTGGGATGGTGGCAACTCCATAGTTATTTAAAGATGTTGTGAAATTATGATAAAAGTCTTTGTAAATTAGAATCCATGTTAATAGATAAGACATTGGTTGACAAATTTTTAGAGAAGTCGGCCTAGACTTCCTCATGCCTTATAACTCTATAAGTTGCCTACTTTTACTAAAGCTCATCTTCATCATATTAAAATCCCATACGATAAACCCAAAAGTTTTAAACTAATTAACCCCTAAAGCTGCATCTAGTCCAATAAGTGATAATAGAAGCAAATCAACGTGAAAAATAGTATGTACCTATGAGGAGAGAACATCACGACAAATTCCTTCTTAAGGGACACACTCCTTATTGGCCACCATCACCCACATCTCTTCTTTATTTTCTATCTTCAAGTCCAATTTTTTTGCCAAAGCTGCATCCAAGAAATTGTGATCAGTATATCCTGAATCAATAAGTAATTGCAATGGGTACCCTTCCAAAGATCCAATAATTTGCATGATTTATTAAGATTATGTTCTAGTGATTGCATGAATTGAGATTTCTACTACTTCGACTTTGTCCCCTTGTTCTTCATCTTCATTATGAATGTGGTGGTCTTCCATAACTTCAAGCAAGAAAAGTTTCTCATAAGTATGAACCTTTCATTATAACTGAAATAAAGACATTTTATCCATCTATTTTCAATTTCAGCTTGACTAAGTCACTTCATAAAGGAAGAGTGCAACTGAACAAAACCTGTTTGTTTTACACTAAATACCTTGCCTTTTATATAATCGAGCAAGGCTCATCGCACTCGTCAAATTTGGTAGTTGGTGTAACTCCACTTCAATAGCAATATATTCCTACAACCCACTTAGAAAATTTTGAACTTCTTGCTCCATCGTTAGTGACCTATCCGTAGTGTACAACTGCTCAAACTGGCATTGATAATCTTCTACCGACCTAGTCTACTTAAGCTTAACCAATTCTTCCAATATATTACTTCAGATAGGAGGCCCAAAATGCATGTTACATTGTTGCTTGAAAGCATCTCACATAATGGCTAGCTTACCCCTCTCCAACTTTAAAAACCATAATTAAGCACCACCTTCAAGATGGAAAGATGCTAAACCAACTTTATCTTCCTCAAATGTGTTCGATGCCTAAAGAAGTGCTCACATATGTTAATCAAACCTAAAGGGCCACTGGATCCATCATATTTCGAAAAATCCAATTTAGAATATTTTGGAACAAATAAGGATGCTTCTTGTGTTTTCCCCTGTTAAGATATTTATTATATATCTTATTGTTTAATTTTGGCATTTTTTATTATCATATCTTTAAGATAATGCAAGTCTTAAAATCCAAATTAAGATGAGGTGTAACAAAGTGATACTTATTATTTGAATTAGATGTTTGGATAATTGCTTAAGTGTGAAAGAAGAACATTTTGAAAAGGATAAAGTGTGGATGACGTTGTTATGCATTTGAAAGAATTCATTTGAAAAGGATAATGTGTGGATGACGTGTTGTGCATTTGGAGGACATCGTGAGATTGTTGAAAATCATCTTGCGTGTGTGACTCCAAGTTAGGACTCCTCGCTTATGTCTGGACTCCTTACGTGAGTGAATTAGTCATTGCTTGGTTTAGTGTTGGCTGTAGTTATGGGTTTCTTATTGGTTATGCTATGGATATACTAACGACTGTGAGCTGCTTGTCGTTGGTTGTTATTTGGATGGAAGGCTTGCTGGGTTAACTTCACGTTGATTCTTATTCCATCTTAGTGCTGCAGTTTTTATTAACTAAGAGAAGATTTCTTTGTGAAGGGGTTATCTAGCTTTTGTATGTGTCTATGGTGGTTTTCCATGCTAGTTCTCTTTTTTTAATTACTGTTAAAAAATACACGATTGCCAAATACAAGATGATTGTCTTATAGGTTGTAGGTTTTTGTGGATATTATGTGAAAAACCAAAGGGGTTAATTGTTTCATAAACTTTCCGCAAACTTCTTTGGCACCAACAAAATAAAAATAAGTAACACTGAAATAATAAAAACACCAAAAATTTGGTAACGTAGTTTGGCACACCTTGCTTACGTCTGCGGGCCTCTCACCCAGATTAATAGCTTTCATCGAAGTACAATAGATTTACCCAAGGCTTTACTGAGCCGACACCACTCAACCCTTGACACTATCACTCAACCTCACTTCCCCTAAAATATTTTCACACCCGATAACATGACCGACTCATGTTAACCTCGTCAGAGGATTTTTCTAACTACTTTCACTCAAAACGATAATAAATAAAAATAGCTCAAGTATTTAATCAACTAAAAATTAAATCATAAAATACTTGAGACAAAGGAAGACTTCCCTATGGATTTATCTCCTCAAAATAACCTAGCTGAAAACCTTCTCCATAGTTGATTCTTTCTTCACAAGAATAAGTCACGGTGTTGCTTCAAGTAATAACCAGTGCCCACATCACTGAAGATTATATTCACCTTGCTAATAAAGCAACTTCACCGTGGCTCATACACCAAAACATGTTAATCAACTGTGTTAATTAACATACGTAGCAACCAGTATTTTTCCTCAAAGACACATCAAAAACTCTTTCGGAAACTCACGCACACATCAAGTTATTGCCGCACACACTGCATCACGTTGTTTACTCCACTTGCGTGTTTTTAATAAACTTTTATCATCAATCAAGTATGTGAGCAACACCACTTCTAGAGATCCACGTGGGCTTCCTCAACCTTATACCAAAAAAACACAAGACACAATATTCAACTTCGTAAAACCCCAAGTGCGCAGCCAACCTATTTTCTTTTCTCACACATAACTTCCACACAACTTCAGTAACTCTCTCACACACAAAGGGTTTCTTGCTATGACGTGTTTTAATAGAGTTCTATTAAAACACCAACTGTAGAGATCTTTTAAAACACCAACTTTGGAGATTCATGCCATCTGCTTACATACGTATATGACACCAACTAAACCAAGTCAAAGCAATTGCAATATCCCAATTCCAAAACTCAACATCCAATTATCACATATCTTCATGAATCCATATAATAATTTCAATTTTCTTATATGTCCAATTTAAAATGCCAAAACTAAATAAGAAATATATAAAATATATCCTAACAATCTCCCCCTTTTTGGCATTGTTTGTCATAAATATGAAACTCTCCCTTAATAACATAATTGGACATATAAGTATCCAATTCACAATCCATATGAGATGAAGAAAGAACTCCCCCTTAATCAAATATCAAGTTCCAAATTATCCAATCATTCAAATTTCTCCTCCTTGGGAAAAAAAGATGCCAAAAAATAAGATGAATAGTCACACATATACTGTGAAATCTCTCCCTGAATAAAACATTTACCATAAACAATCTGATGTCTTCCTCTTGGGACAAGACAAGTCAAAAAGTATAACCATACTGGCGGAAGAGTTATAAGCACGTCACGAAGATAAATTACCACCATTCAAAACACTAAGAGATATGCCCAAAAGAGAGAGAGATACTTGAGAGAGATCCATACCTATAAGAGAGTTGAGGAGTCTTCGGTGGAGTCAAATAGAAATTACAATGTAAACTACTAAAACATGGGACGATAATAGCAACATAAAACTAAAGAACAAAAAAATCTTTCCTCCCTTTTTTTAACAACAAAAAAATACTTCAAAAATATAAAGCACACTGTCCCTGTGCCCCTCGAAGAAATTCAAACCTGGTCTTTTTCTTTGACTCGAATGAAGATGTGTAACATAAGTAGCCTACAAGTTCTCGATATTCAACCCTTTTTCTTTCTCTTGCTTTTCTTCTTTCGCTGACATTCCAATGACATTTTGTACTGGATGATTTCTTCGAATTCGAGATGAAGAATCTCAATTCAAATCAGCTTTTAGTATTTTGGATGATTCATCATCAAAGTAACTGAAAGTTCTTCAGTTCGTGCAATTACTTCCTCAGCAGTAACTAACTGCAAATATGGGTAATTTCTTGTTTTTCCTTCACTATATTTTTGTACTTGTACTTGACCCTTTCTAATCCAAGCTTGCTTCGATACCATGGGATGCTGCTGGATGATGTTCGGCAGTTAATTGTGTCAAGACATCATTTTATCTATAGCTGATTTTTTTGTCAAGATATTATGTGATTGTGTGGAATCTTTCCAACTGCGTTTTTCTCTAGTCTTTGTTGTTGATTGGTAGTCTTGACAGCTGTGGTTTTCTCTTGGTGTTTGCATGATTTGGCTGGGCAATCTGTGATTGTGTGGAATCATTACTGCTGCGTTTTTTTCTACTGTTCTTACGTGACTTTAGTGGGCTGCGTAATTGTTGATGGCCAGCTACGTTCTTTCCTGTTCTTGAATAACCATTGAGGTTGATGTGCGTGTTTTTGTGAAAAAACTCCATAAGTTTTTCATGTGGTTAAAGCTCCATCGTTTGCAACGTTTTGATGGTGAAACATTTGTTTTATTGGTGATTTTTTTGCTACTATGTGTGAGATTTTCCATTGATGATATTGAAGCTCCACAATAAATTTTTCGTTGGACAACTTAGTATTCTTTCGTTGATGAAGCTACATATTTAGGGAAGTGTTTTTATCTCAAGTGTTTTTCTTGGTTTATGGCTTTGTTGATTTAATCTCTTGAGTTGTTCAATTATCTTCTTTATTATTAAACATTGTTGTGAAAATCTTCTGTTGAGGTTAGCACGAGGTGTTCGTGTTATTGAGAGTGAAATTCTTTCATGAGGTGTGGGAAGAGCGATAGTGTCAAAGGTAAGGTGAGTCGACTCTGTAATGCCTTGAGTAAAACTATTGTTGTTCTTTGGTGAAAGTGATTAAACTGGATAAGAGCTCCACAGATGTAGGTAAGGTGTGCCGAACTACGTCAACACTTGAAGGTGTATTCTCTTTCAGATTCTCTCGATCCAACTGAATCAAAGTTCTCCAATATTGCTTGACCAGCTCAACTAGTACTGCTTGATTTCTTAGTGAATTTGAAGCCTGAAGGGAACCAAGTTTGCTATAACGCTTATCAATAGTACATACATATATAATACGCTTATCTATAGTATATTCATTATCCACTTGTATTAGTGTTAATATAAAAGGAAAAAACAAATAATAATAAGTGTCTAATTAACTGAATACATGGTGGTGCTATACGGTTTTACACCATAAAAATTACAGAAATAATTATCTAAAAAATGTCAAGTGATTGTCTTCTTGCTTCCTTATGAGCTTTGTTTTCTTGTTCTTAGCAGCTGCATAATTCAATAAGGCCATCACACCACTATACATATCATGAAAACAATCTATCATCAGTACATGGTTTGATTTTGTTGAAACTCCCTCTTCTCATTCTCTCCTGGTGGTAGCTTGATATGATCAAGTCCCCTAGATCTGGTTATGGGCCTAATAAGACTAAAGTCTGGCTATAGTTCCCAGCTTTCAGAATTTTCCTTCCTTTATGTCCTATTTTTATAATATGATAACTTGAGCTCGTTAGAAAGAGGCCAACGATCTCCAAGAGTGAAAGTACTTAACTTATTCTAAAATACACACCAACTTATTATTGCTGTCACAAACTCCCTTTAAGGTTTACAAATAGAACTGCCAAAAACTGACCCTCCTAAAAAGTAGAAGCCTCACATTTATTCAAACATAATAACTCCTCCGCAACATGTGGCAGTAACTAATAGTAAATATATAAACCAAAGACAACCATAAACTATTCCTCGTTCCTTCTTCGGCATTTGTTGCATAAGCAACTTTAGCAGCCAAGTCTAATTCTGGTTGTTTAATGATTATAAAATAGCTAAACTTTAATACCTTCACACTATAAATTCAGTAGGCCTTCGTGATTGCTAAAAGTATAGATACCGTCTGCAATCAGGAATTGCTTCCATTAAAATTTTGCCCCTATTAAAAATAAAATTTTACCCACACTTAAAAAAATTTCTGGATCCGCTCTTGTGTGCGATCATTGGAAGAAATGAGGGAAGGAACATATAGCTCATGCATAGGTGAAATTTATACAGAAATCTGACTGCTTTCTGACATTGCTAAACTGTAAGTAGCATTCCAAATCCAAAGCACTCAAGATAGTACTGACTATTAGTTGGAACTGAAACTGCATTCCGCAATTTTTTCCCATGATTTCAGCGTTTTGTCCTGAGGGTCTGTTTCCCACAATTGAAGGCAACTTATCTTGAAGGTCAGGCCGTTGATGCTATCATCAATAACTTTTTCTTCAGCTCTTTTCTTCTCATCATCCTTTAGTTCCCCATAAAATACGCTAAGATGAGGCATACAAGCTGTAATGATACCCAAAACTAATTGTTAGCAATATGACAAATAGCAAAATAACGAGCTTCTAGTTTGAGGGATTGATATGAACAAAGTCCAACAAAAGTAATTTTTGACTTGCAATCCACTATACAAGAAAATCAACCGTATTTTTCCATAGTACAAGGTAGATGGTAAGTTTCTCTCAGTATCCAAAACATATTTTTCCAGGATTTCTGTAAGTAACACTGTAAATCTAAGACTAAGCAATAAATTAGCATTAGGCATGCAAGTTGACAAGCTGAATCCTTAAGAGATTCTGAACTGGGATGTTCAGTAAATATCAGTCCGTACACAAAGTCCTCCACATCAAACCAAAAACTAGAAACAGAAAATGAAGCTACAAAAGTTTGATAGTCGCTTTGTCATTTTCCAATATATCAACATCTAATTCCTACACTTTAAGATCAGCAGCAAAAGGATGAATATATACAAACAGAGAGTCCAAGCAGAAGTTTCTTTTATCGATGAAAATACCATTTAATAATTAAGTGTATGTTTAAAAAGTCTAAGAAACACTTCATTCCTATAGCAAGGAAGATGCCTATGAAGCAGAACCCAAGAACTTTAAACGTTGGTTTAAGCGCAGGCAGCATCAGTTTTGGCATACACCTCTGCATAAAAAAAGCATCAAAGCATTTTTTTTCCTGCTACTTACACAGCCATCACCAAGAGATGCAGAGATCCTCTGGAGAGACACTACTTATATACAGTTTGAGTTCAAAAGATGACATAAGTTCGAGAATTAAGAAGAGGGGAAAAAAAAAATCTTTCCCTTGGTCGAAGAACTTACGAGTAGGGTGCTTGTAGCCAAAATGTCCACTACAATGTTCCCTTGTTTCCATTACCTGAAGTGAAAAAGGCAGAAAACCGAGATGCTCACTGCATCAAAGGAAAATAACAGAAAGCCAATCCATTCTGACATGTGGGGCAGTTAATCATTAGATCAAAAGCATTGGAAGATCAATTCAGACAACAAAATCCAAAACACGTAATAAAAATTCAAAGTTGGGATTTAATGGAACAAATTTAGATTCATCCAATAATATGTCTCCAAATAAATAAATTAATTATTAGCATCCACAAGAAGAAGTAACACACAAATTAACAACAACAAGCATTTTTGCATACCAATCAATGTTACGACGAAGTCTCACCTCAGAAGTCGGATGAAGCAGGAGGCGAACGCCACCACCAGTTCCCACCGCCACACGATCAACGGTGGCAGTATAAGCCTTGAGTCCCTCGCAAGCGGACCGAAACTTGTCCAAAGCATCGTGCTCCGTCAAAGCGATGGCTCCGACAACAGTAACGTGTGGCTCAAACTGGGGTCCACCAAACTCCGATCCCAGACTCTCTGTCAACTTCTTGGCTCTGGATGCAACGTCCTCCGGTGGCATTGCCCACAACGAATAATCGTGCTTTTGGGCAGTCGTTATTGTAGTTGTTTCGGGGATATCCATAAAGATGGAGTAGATGACAGAGACAAAACTAGGAGACTCAGAAAGGCTAAGACTCTAATGAGTTTTGAGTGAAGAGGGCACTCGAAGGTTAAATTGACGAAGACCAGAACTGAATATCGTGTCTCTATATAGGCTAGAACTGACTCTCATGTCTCTTACGTAGATTGAAGAATTAAGCTTTGATTTGTCAAACATATCAAACTAGACTTGTCAACTAGTGGTTTTCTTTATCCATGAAAGAGATCGAGTACAAGATAACTTCCGTTTTCATTTTCAAAGCAAAAGAGGTCGAGTACAAGATGACTTCAGATTTCATAAAGTGACCTATTAAACCTCCACATATGTGTCTCGGGTATCAAATTAACATATCAAACGAGATTAGTCTAACTAGTGCTTTTCTTTATTACACTCCTAGTGAGAGAAGCTCCAACTTCTCTCTAACTTTCACAAACCTGTTGCTTTTCAGCACTTGCTTTTTCTTCGGTTCCCCTCACTTTGAATCTCTGCATAAATACTGTTCATCCACAAGCATTGTCGCTATCCAAGTTCCACTTAGAGAAGGACAGCTCATACTTTCACTTTCAAGTCCTCCTTTGGAAATCTTAAAAAAACACTCTTCACTGTTACAGTAGATCTCCTTTGCAAGTTTTTGGTTTGACGATGGAAATTCAACACCCACCTACAACCTATCTGAACTGGCAACGCTCCGATTCTTCCCGTGATGACCTCAATGCTCTGACCACCGCTGGCCACGCCACCAAAAAAGTCCGAATCCGCGAAAGGGAGGAGGATCCGCCCTCCCAACATTGCTTCATCTTCCCTCCCCCAAAGCTATACAGTGCTGCAGTTTCTAGGCAATCCCACACAGACGCGGCAGAAGAGTTTACCTGGCCAAATGAGGAACACCCGTGGAAGTTGAGAAGGGCGACATTACTATGGTGCAAGGCAAGCTTGGTCTCGGAATTGAATTATCAACTCCGTCAAAGGCCGCCTACACAAATGATGGGCTACTGATGTCGTGGTCAAACTGTTGGCCGCCGCATCGGCTTCAGCCTGCTCAAACACTGATTACTATCCATGTGGAAACTCACAGGTCCGATGAAGATAATTGATTTAGATGATTTTTTCTTGATTAACTTTTTGCAGGAGAAAGGCTACCTCAACGCCCTCACGGGTGGACCGTGAGTGATCATGGGACATGCTCTCTTTGTGTAGGCTTGGAAACTTTCCTTCCGATTGTCTTCCGGCGAGGTCTCCCACGTGATCACGTGGGTCAGATTCTTTGAACTGTTGGTAGCACTCTACCATTCGTCTATCCTCTGAGCTCTCGGAAATCTGATAGGATGTACTATCCGCATCGACTCCACTACCCTGCAAACACAACGCGGCAAATACGCCAAAGTGGCGGTAGAAATTGACCTGCACTCACCTTTTCGATCCCTGGTGGAGCTCGATGGCGAGCGGATCAAGGTTGCTTACGAGGGCCTCCCGTCGATTTGTTTTGCGTGTGGCCACACTGGACATGAAACAGAGCTTTGTCCTCAACAGCAGTCGACTTCTTCAACACCCGAAGCTTCTTCCGAGCCACTCCCTCCGGTTGCCCCTCTAGAAGCTTCCTCAGCGGCCCACCCAACGGCTTGTTGGAGAATTAATTCAAATTTGAAGTTAGTTTAAATTCCTTTAGAATAGGTTTTAGATTATTTTAGAATAAGTCTTAGATTATATTTAATCTTATCTTATAAATTAGATTTAGTGGCTGAAAAATATATTTAGTTGTTTGTATTTTGTCTATATAAATATGAGTGTGTTTACTTATTGTTCGATCTTCATCTTTTCCCATCTCCTTTATCTTCTTTTCTATAAAAATCTATCATGGTATCAGAGCCATAGATCCTTGAGGGACCTGTGAGGGACTAATGTGTTGTAAGTTCAAGAGAAAAGAAGGGCAATGACAAATCAAGAAAATGGAAAGATGGTGGAAGGAGCCTATCTAGCAAAAGTTGAAGTGGTTGAAGAAGAATCTCTTTGAATTAGTTGAGAGAAAGTGCTCAACAATGGTAAGATGATGAGAAAGTGCATCATACAAATTTGAGTGAAGGTGAAGAATGTTTGTTCTAATGGAAGGAGGTAACGTACTCCTGTGGTCAATTGGAGAGAAAGTGCTTCAGTGGAATGTTGGTGATGAAGTGCATCAATGTGTGTGAAGAGAAAGTGCTTCAAGATTGATGAGACGGTGCATCAAGGTTGATTGATGAGAAAGTGCATCAACAAGATCAACGGTCATCGTTGGGTGTTTGTGACTTTGAATTAAGGGAGGGTGTTGAAGATTAATTCAAATTTGAAGTTGTTTAAATTCCTTTAGAATAGGTCTTAGAATAAATATTAGATTATCTTTTATCTTATCTTATAAGCTAGATTTTGTAGCTGAAAATTCTATTTAGTTGTTGGTACTTTATCTATATAAGACAATCAAGTTCAATAATAAAATCATAAGTGTGTTTTGGTTTTGTTCAATCTTCATCATATCCCATCTCCTTCATCTTCTTTTCTTCAAAATTCCAACAAAGGCATGGGTTTAGCAACGAGTGATGTTTGGAACTGATTCTCAATTGGTTGCGCAAGCCATTAATAATGACAATTCTGATGATGTTTTTGGTTTTAGTTTAATTATTCAAGACTATAAATATCTTTTGTCCGAGATTCCATTCGCTAAGTATAGTTTTGTTTATAGGTACGTGAATGTAGCTGCTCATATTTTGGCTATTGGTAGTCATCCCGATGCAGGCTTAGGAGTGTGAAATAATTTGTCTCCTCTTAGTTTACTTGATGTCTTACCATTTTCTTAACGAAATACCTTATTTAAATTTTTTAAAAAAAACAGTGAGTCTGACGATTGTACAGTAAGTGAGAGCTAATATTTCAAATGTATAATTGTAAGTCTTATTAAAACCTGACAATTAGATGTACTTTTTGGATAAGTCAAAAACTAATTATGTACTAGCAAGTCTCACTTTTCCAATTTTGTGACTCCGACGTCTTATTAATTTACGAAAAGTTAATCTCTTCAAATTTTTCGAAAATTAAGAAAATGTTATAATTTCAAAAAAAAAGAAAAAAAAGAAAATGTTATAATGCAATTTAAATTATTTAAAACTTTAGAATTTAATTTACTTTTTATTATTAACGTCGAGGATTGATAATACAGTTTTTACCTCGAATGTAGATAGAGGAACGATTTGATCTCTGCATGTATCAGCGCTCCATGACATATAATACTTAAGATACAGGAACGATTTGATCTCTGCATGTATATCAGCACCCCATGATATATGATACTTAAGATACAGGAACGATTTGATCTCTGCATGTATCAGCACCCCATGATATAGAATACTTAGTAAGCATTAGATGATCACGCGTGAGGATGAGAACACGGAATTAGCGGGAAGTTTTCCGGTGATTTGAGCACAAAAGCTTCAAGTTTTTGAAGAAACAAGCGAAGATCCGGCGCTTGATTTGTCCTCGACGAGGAAGAAGCAACTTCCGATCACCATTCTTTTTCTCCACCTGAGAACGACATCCTGACGGAGCAACAGCAGCTGCTGGACCCACCCTCACCTCCGTGATCGGAGCTTGATGAGCTGAAAAATGAAAGTGAAGCTTGTGTGAAGTATGATGACGGAACAGATAGTTGAGTCTCTATTTATATTTTATAAGTCTTGCGTGAAAGAAACGCATGGGGAACCTGAAGTTGCGGCGATGAAACTCTGAAGTTTTAAAGTGTGCTCTGCAGTCTACTTTGAAGAACCGGTCTCAACTGGTAGCTCGGGCCCACTCAAAGTTAAGGTCTGGACTGAACTTCATAACCCGAACAAGATTCTCATTCTAATTTTATGGTGTTTTATTGTGTCTAGTGAATCTCAACCATTTATTTATGCGGATCCTGTGTGGGCTTCACATAAATAAACGTAAAACCCGCATAAATAAATGACTGAGATTCACTAGACACAATAAAACATCATAAAAACTGGGCGAAAGATCTGGACTCTTCTTAACCAGTTCCCAATCGACTCAAATCAAGCCCGATTATGTCTAAGCTCGATTCGAAATTAAGTTCTCTTATATTTTGGGGTTCTTTTTTTAAAATTTTTCCAAATTCAAGTTTAAGTCTTCTTCTTTTTTACTTATTAAAAAATTAAACCGTTTTGATATAACTTTTTGCATTCATTTTCAATTTTTCGATTAAGTTTATTTTACTAAATCTTATTATTAAAAATCAACTAATTTTATGACTATCTAATACAAATTGAATTTTTCAACCTTTAAACATTTTATCTTATTAGTTTAATTTCCAATTCGGTTCTTAAAATACTATTTTTAAAATTCACCTCAAAATCCAACTTAAAATTCAAACTTCTTTAATATATAAAATCGATGTAATTTTTATATCAATAAATAATTAACTTTAAATCTATCAAAAACTATATCAAGTATACTTTTGATCAATCAAGCTCAACCTCGTGTCAAATATTTTTAATCAATCGAATTTTAGACTAGATCTTAGATTAAAATTTTCAAATCAAAATTGAGTTATACAAAATTCAAATTTAACCCAATACATACAAATTATTCCTAGAAATAATACATTTGATTAGGAATAGGGTTTTAAATTATTATAGCCAAAGTTTCGATCGAGTTTGGAAAAAATTATTTTGTTTTAGAATAACTTAATAATATAGGATTGTAGTACACATTTACTAGATCTACGTTATTATACAAAATTATATTATAATGATGAAAGTTGGAAAAATTTATTAACTAACCCTTTTATTTAAATTAATTGAGAACATTTAAATTGGGCTAAACTAACTATTCAGTCTAAGTTCGGCCTAAAATCCGATTTCTTCGAGTTTTAAAAGATAGGATTTTCTGTCTAATGTTACTCTATCTATCTATATCCAGTTAATTACAGTAGTACAAACAAAAGCGGATGAGTGAAATCTGGTTCTAAACATGGTTGGTGTGAGTAGTTTAAAACTCTCGTCCCTTAACTAGAGGTCTCGAATTCAAGTCCTAAAAATGGAGAAATTTGTTTAGCTAACACTTTACCTTTTACGGGCTGGCCCAGTGCAAACGAAAATTAATCTAAGTGTGAATAGCTTAAAAGCATCTTACAGCCTTCTCAAAATTGGGACTATCCCGGAATACTTGGCGGGACAAGCAAAGGCTTTATGCTTTGTTTAAGAAACAAGCATTAGCATAAAGGTAAAGAATTCCGTAACAAGTACTATGATGCCTTCAACATTAGGACAAGAACATGAAGTGACTAAGCTTGTCAAAACCTAAGTTTCCAAAAGTCAAGATTTAAAATATAATTATAATGAAAAATAATTAAATAAAATAGAAAATATATTTAAAATTTTAAAATATTAAAAGGTCATCTTTTTTTTCTCTGTCATTTGAAACACTTTCTTTATTATTAACTAGAAATAAAATAATGATTTAAATTTTACTTCGAATAAAGTGTTAAAAGAAGAGTAGAAGACCATAACCGAAGTCTCGGGGGTTTAAGATGATTAAGATCTCCATTTCCATTTCTCGCCGCAATTAAACCACACTTCTTCTCTAACAACATACTTGCACTCTTGTTGCATTCTTCTGCCTTATCGCGATGTTTCGGAGTGAGGATGAGTCCTACATTCTCAATATCATATCTCTCGGAATTTCTATGGGTGTTGTTTACGGGAGTGATGACTTGACTCCCCACATACCTTCAACCAATGGGGAAGACGGCGCTGGAACTAGTAAAGACGGGGAACTTATGGAGCTTGGCAATGCAAAAAAAGAAAATCTTAACGAAGAAAAAATAATATTTGGAAAGAAACTGAAGAAGTTGAATGAAGATCTGATTCGAGTTAGCCAAGCCTTTAGCAGAGACAGAGAAGTCGAAGGCTCCGTTGTCCACTTATTCAAGAAGCTTCAATCCGAAGCCCAACATCTCCAACGCATTTTCAAGAATAGGCGGTTGGCCCCTAACGCCCGGAGTGACAAAGAACTTCTTGATCTATTTTCCGCTCCCATCGATGAGATAATTAAAATATCTTCCCAGTTGGGCAACCGCTTTGAGAAACAAGGCCACGTTAGAGTGGATAGTGCTTCCAGCTTGATAGACCACCTCCTCAGACAACCTGCTTACCAAGAATATAGTTCGTCTAAGTTTCAAGGGTTTGAGGAACGTTTTGAGGGGCTCAAGGTTACATCCCAGCGTCGTTTGTTCTGCTTCTCAGTTTTCCCTGAGGGTTCTATTGTGACGAAGCAACTGCTAATGCACTGGTGGATTGGAGAGAATTTGCTAGAGTCTGAAGACCCTGAATTTGAAGCTGATGAGATACTGAGGAAGTACTGTGAATCGCGTTTTATAGAGCCTGCGATGGGAGAGGGGAAAGTAATTGGGTTTAAGATGAATCCCGTGATTCGTTATGCTGTTATTTACCTTGCAGAGCGAAAAGAGTTCATGGATTTTGACTTCTCCTGGAGACCAACTGGGAATTTTTCAAATAGCAAGAGGGCGTGCTTGGTGGACACTGAAGAGGGAAGTAATTCTGGGCAACTAATGAGATTTGATAATCCCCAAAAGTTGCAAACTTTATTCTATGTCAGCGGGCGCTCTCATGTCCTGACACCACAATGGTTCTCTAGCATAAGAAATGTTAAAATCATCTGTTTGGGAAGGTGGGAGTTCAAAGGTAAAGAAGAAGACATTCAAGAGGAATTGGAAGAAGACATTCAAGAGGAATTGGACGGTAAAGAAGAAGACATTGAAGAGGAATTGGAAGAAGACATTCAAGAGGAATTGGAAGAAGACATTCAAGAGGAATTGGAAGGTAAAGAAGAAGACATTCAAACATGCCAGAAAGGAGATGATAAACTGCGCGGACCAAGTAGTGAATCTCCCAGTTATGGACAGTCAATCAAGTTCCTGCAGGGTCTCAAGTATTTAAAAAATCTCCAGTTTCTTAGCCTTGAAGGATTCCATAGGATGAGTGAGTTTCCTGTTGCTTCTAGGACGCTTAAGAATCTTATCGTTTTGAATCTTAAAGACTGCAAGCGTCTGGCAACACTTCCAAACGATATAGGAGTACTCAAACACCTAACTCACTTGGATATTTCCGGGTGCCAAGGTCTGACATTCATGCCCAAGGGGATCAAGCAACTAACGGCGATCCAAGTCCTAAAGGGGTTTGTTACAAGTGATCGCTATGAAGGCAGATTGGTATGTGGACTTGCTGATTTAGAAGGATTGAAGAAGTTGAAGAAACTGAGTGTCATCATTCGCAAGAGAACATCCGAACATCTGCTTCCTCTGAAGCGTCTTACTTCTCTAAAAATACTTAGAATATCATGGGACAAGAAAGTCGATGAAACTAAAGGAGCGGATAATAGAAACGTGCAATGGCTTCCCCTAGGTCTGGAAAAACTTGACCTCCGGAGAATTCCAATTGACGAGATTGAATTTCCGGTGATGCCTGAAAAGCTTAAGAAGCTCTATATCATAGATTCAAATCTATCCTATCTATATCTTCGTCCAGGGGAGTTGAGGATACTACGTCTCCAAAACTTGCCTTTCTTCCGGACGAATTTAAGGGACATTATTTATAAATTCCCACAATTGATTTATTGCAATGTAGGTGGAGGCTCTCAGATAGAGGAGTTCTTAGACATCATTATGAATGCAAGCAGATTCCATAAGCTAGACGAGTCGTCCCCAGCAGCTTGGGTGAGAACAATGTTGAATTATGAGAACTTGAAGCAAGATTTAGGATTCAAATGGTCGTTTCTGTTAAACTGCAACACCAGCCTGTCAAATTAGCAGTTAGTTTGTTCCTATTTTCCAAGGAGTTAGTGGTTTGTTTGTTCTGTTTTTATTGTTGGAGTTAGTGCGTCAGTAACTTTATGGAGTTGGTGGAGTAAGTTGACTTCGTGGCTTTGTAATTGCCTGAATAAGGCTTGATCGATTTTGAGGATTTCATAATTGAATAAAATGAAAGCGGAGAGTTTCATGTTACATTCCATTATATCTTAAATATCGAAAATAAGAAACTTTCAATTCGTAGGGTTTAGGATAGAACGCAAACTAATAAATACATACTACCTAATATACCCTCAATAATTCTTCTTAATATCAACTCTGACCAAATCATAATATTA
>JAOSBP010000204.1:28476535-28495625 GCA_027563825.1 Erythroxylum mucronatum
TTAATGAATATAATTAAATTTAAAATATATAAATATTCAAATAAAATTTGATTTAATAATTAAAATATATTTCAAATTAATATTAATTTTTAAATTATTTATTTTATTTAAATAACGTAATTTTATTAATAATTTGTTAATAAATATTATATAAGAGATTAAATAATTATATTTATTTAAAAATAATTTATCTTTAAGTTTTATCTAATAAGTAATTATTTTCGTTTGATAAAAATATAACTATATTAATATTAATAACCAAACAGGTTTTTGTTTTTATTTAAAAAACGGAAACAAAAAATTGAAAACAAAAACTGAAAACTACAACAGAAAAACAGAAGCAGAACTAAACGACTTATGTTTCTCGATTTTTGCTTACTTTTTATTGCATGAAAGTAGTATACATGTGTTTAACGTTGAAAAACAGGATAAAAACGAGATTCGGAGGGTAAAAAATTGACCCAAAACTCGCCAAAAATTGTCTTTTTACGACGAGGATGCACCTCACCATCAGGCATGTGTGATACACGCCAGTCACATCAATGTTAAAACTAATGTACGTGATTTTAAAGTACGTCAGCTAAATTTAATACAACTAATGAAAAGTAGAGAGATTAAATAGCGTAAACTGATTTAGGGATTTCATTTTTTTTGAAACGATGTCATTTTAGTTATGTAATTAAACGACGTCGTTTTATTAATCTTTATTAATTATATTAATTTTGGTTGACGTATATTAATAGTTAAAGTTTCTAAAACACGTGGTAAATCATGTTAATAGAGTTAACAAAGAAACTCAGGTCAAGTTAAAATCAATAAAAATTTGAAAATTTGAACATTTAATTGCCACTTTTTAAATTTCAAGTTTTAATTACAAAATTGAAGAATGTTAGAAATTTTTTTAACTAACACTTTTATTTAAATTAATTTAGAACATTTAAATTGGGCTAAAATAACTATTCAATTTAAGTTCTGCCTAAAATCCAATTTCTTCAAGTTTTAGGAGACAAGATTTTCTGTCTAACATTACTCTATCTAACTCTATCCAGTTAATGAAACCTCGTCGTTTCTATTTAAATTTTAAGCAACTTAGTCGCTTAAACATAATTGTTGCGCCCGTGAATTTTTTTGTTGTCATTTTAATTTTAATTATACTACTATTATTTTTAATAAAAATCAAATTAATTTAAAATTATGTTACTATTAATTTTATAAAAAATTAAAATTAAAATGATAAAAAGTGACAAAATTTTCCTTTTTTATTGTTTTTTATTATTTAAATTTTAATTTTTAAATAAAATTAAAATGATAATAAAAACAATTTTATGTCGCATATATTAGCCCGCATGCATATTAAGGCAATATTAAACATTTTGTATATTTATGATAAAGTTTTTTTTACAGATAATGCTTGTGAAATGTAAATAAATTATATAATATTATATATATATATATGAAATAATTTATTTTGGATTTCAATAACTTATTTTAGCTAATTCTATCAGTAATTAGCTGATAGTTAATCTGATTTGACCAGCGGATAACATCAGCTGTTTATTAAAGATGTTTGATAAATTAGCTGTTTATTAAAGATGTTTGGTAAAATTAGTTGTTAGTATTTATGTATAAAATTTATAAATTTATAAATTAATTAAACAATTTTAGTAAATTAATCAAATTAAAATAAGTTGTTGAAATCAAAATAAATTATTC
This sequence comes from Erythroxylum mucronatum, assembly GCA_027563825.1. Lineage (NCBI taxonomy): Eukaryota > Viridiplantae > Streptophyta > Magnoliopsida > Malpighiales > Erythroxylaceae > Erythroxylum > Erythroxylum mucronatum. Next base: position 28,478,249 of record JAOSBP010000204.1, read on the forward strand.
CATGTATAAAATATATTGTATAATTTATTTGCATTTCACAGGCATCCTATGTATAAAAAAACTTTGTCTTAAAAGATTTTTAATATTGCATCAATATGAATGCGAGCTAATATAATAATAATAAAATTTTAAATTTTCATTAAAATTTTTTCCTATAATTTATAAATTAATTAGACAATTTTAATAAATTAATAAATTAATAAATTTTTATCTTATAAATTTTATTTAAAAAATTAAAATAATTAGAAAAACAAATTCTTTTTTAATTATTTAAATTTTAAATTTTTATAAAATTAATAGTAGCATAATTATAATTATAATTATAATTATAATTATAATTATAAAAAAGTGATAGAGTCCTGTGACACTTATATCATGGGTGTAACACTTAAGTAATCCTGAGAATTATAAGTGAACGGTGACTTAAAATTTTAAGCAGAAACAAGGACGTAGTTAAATTAGACAAAGGATCCGGACTCCAAGAGTAATCCTTCATCTATCTTTTTATTCTAATATAATTTGTTGACGCAGGGACCATTTGGTCTCTGCATGTATAAGCACCCCATGATATACAATACTTATTAAACATTAGATGATCACACATAGCGCGAAACCAACCAAATCTGACGATGAGAAATGCAGAATTAGCGGGAAGTTTTACGGTGTTCCGAGCACAAAAGCTTCAAGTTTATGAAGAAACAAGCGAAGGTCCGGTGCTTGATTTGTCCTCGACGAGGAGGAAGCAACTTCCGATCACCATTCTTTTTCTCCACCTGAGATCAACATCCTAACGGAGCAACAGCAGCTACTGGACCCACCCTCATCCCCATGATCGGACCTTGATGAGCTCAAAAAAGAAAGTAGAGCTTGAGAGAAGTACGATGACTGTTACCGTGTCCTACATTGACTAGACATGAAAATGTTAAAGCGTTTATAAATAGTTAGGGTTAACTATCCAAACAATTAGTTCTAGTTATTTAAATAATAGTTGACTCAACTCCAATTTTTGTTAGTGAACTTTACACTCTATCTATATTAAAAAATCTAATATAGTATTAGAGTAGATTTGGTCCGAATTATTAATTTCCTAGTTTTCCGTCTGGATGTCTAATCCTAGCGGTCCGGTCCGGTTACCACTACGTATATTTCAAGTGATAACTAGATTTTCAGTCTCAGTTGTACTTGAGGGGAGTATTAAAGTGTCTCATATTGACTAGACATGAAAATATTAAATTATTTATAAATAATAAAAATTAACTAAATTAGTTCTAATTATTTAGATAATAATTAACCCAAACTCAATTCTTATTAGTTAAGCCCACCTTCTGCCGAAGCTCTTTATAAGTCTTGCATGAAAGAAACGTAGCTGGACCTGAAGATGCGGCTGTGGAGATTGTGACTGAAAAGCCCGAAATTGCGGTTATGGAGATTGTGACTGACAACGAAGCGTCGTATGAGTAGTCGTAGACTGGACTATCCAATTAAGAAGTGATAATAAAAACAAAAATAGATCATATATTTTTTATTTAAAAGTTACTTTGCATCTTATTATTTGCCATCATTTTCATTATTATCAATCTTCGTACGTAGCCTTATTTTTATTTAATAGAGAAGTTATTTTTGATAAATTTATATAATATGTCATAAAAATATTACAAAATTAAAAATAAATGTGCATAATTAAGTAAATAAGTCAAATAAATATTAAAAATGTAACAAAATAACTATGCACATAAATACAAATAAATAATAAAAAGAAACAATAATAATAAAAATAGGTAAGGCAATACAAAAATATTTCAAAGATCTTTACTACCATTTTATTGATATAAATAAAATATAAATATGTTTTAGAGATTTTTATAGAATTTAAAATAAGTTTTAATTTTAATATACAACTATTATTAATTCCACCAACAAAATTTTTTTATAAATAAAATTTATTAAAAATGTAAAAGGTAATATAAAATAAAAATAAATGTTTATTCATAAACAATGTAGGATTCAACTTATAAACTATAAAATAATTGGTCCTTATTTAATTCCTTTAAAACCATATTCCTAAATTGGTGTTAATAGAAGAATCAAACCAATATCTTAACAACATTAAGTTATAGATGTGATCAAGTGTTTATCCTAATTAAATACTAAATATTTTCAAAAAATTAAGTAAATGAGATTATTCATTAGTATAAACAAAATTGAATTTTGGTTTAATTAATAATTAATGTCTAGTCTATTATTACAAAAAAATTTAAAAAACAAAATCTAATGTTTTCAAAATATTAAACAAGACAGGAGGTTTAAGGTTTAAAATATTCAACCGATATTAGACCATTATCATACCAGTTAAAGATTGAATAAAATTAAAAATTGTATTTATTTATTGAAAAATTTTAAATTTAATTAAAAAACAGACTGTTAAATGAAATTTATTTATTTATAAAAACTTACTAGTTTATGAAAATTGTCCGATTAATCAATAAATTGGTCGGTTTTAAACAACAAAAATTATTAAACTAAATTAAGCTAAAACTTGAAAATTAAACCGAAAAGTTAGTCAGTTCAAAGTTTTTACTTCCGAAAATTAGAAGTACGTGGCAGAAAATTAGCCGACAAACAAATATGATCTAAACCAAAGTAAATATACATCTAGAAAATCTTATACAAACTCTTATATTTAATCAATTTCATAAAAATTGAATAGCCTCCTTTTAAAATGTTTATAATTAGAGGAGTGAAAGTGGGAACCAGATCATCTGTCCAGTTTTTATGGTGTCTTATTGTGTCCAGTGAATCTCAGCTATTCATTTATGCGAGTCCCGTATGAGCCCACATAAATAAACGTGGGACTTGCATAAATAAATGGCTAAGATTCACTGGATACAATAAGACACCATAAAACTGGACAGAGGAATTGGACTCGTGAAAGTGACCAATGGACCTTTTTACAAATTTCTTTTCCTTGTCAACTTGTTGACCAAATGATTCTAAAATATTATTGTTCTATGTCTTAAAAATAATAAAATTGTTTTTAAAAATAATTATTTTTAGGAAAATCCTTTTCCATGTTCATCTCCATCAATCTCTCTTTCCCTTCACTTTCTTCTCCTTTTCAATTCCACATAGTACAAGTAAACCTTTTTACATGTTTTATTATTTAAATAAATTAAATTATTTATTTATTTATGTATTATTAATTGAAATAATTAATTTTAGTTACTTATAGATAAATATAATATATAACATTAACCTCTTTCTGTTTCACATTAATAAATAATTTCTTTATTAATTAATAATAAATTTACATATTTTTTAATTCTTCCTCAACAAAATTTTTAATAAAATGTGGTTGTGATTTTTATAAATTATTATGTATAATATTAATCAATTTCGAGCAAAAGATTAGATAAAAAGTATCCAAGAAAGATACTTTCTTTCTTCAAATGTACAGCTATGGATGGGGCCACCAGTTTCACTTGCCTCCATTTCTCTCTCCGTCTCTCTGCTTCCCTTTTTAGCAAAGTGATTCCATCGATAAAGCTCCATTCTTTCTCTTCTTCTCCATCTCTCTGCAACCTGAGGAGATAAATCAACATAACAAGCTAAAATCAGATCTGTTTTCCTGTCTTTTTGCATCGTAGTGAGTGAGGTATGCGATTGATTCCACTTGCTTTTTCTCTGGCTCAGCTAATGTCCAAGTACTTAGGCGGCGTGGACGACGCGACGGAGGCGACCGGCGAGACCATTGGAGTCCAGATCCAGATCAGAGAGGGGCGGCGAAGGGCGACAGACGGAGACAGGCAGGCGGCAGACAGACGAAGGCAGGCGACGGGCGATAGAGAAGAGAGAAGAGAGTGGGCAGCCGAAGGTCGAGGGGGTAGTTTTTTACGGTTAATTGCAAATTAGTCCTTAGGTTTTCTAATTTTGCGGAACTGTCCGAATTTTTTCGGTATCTTTGGCACCGGCCGGTATCGGCCGAATTTTTTTCCCGGTACAATTTTCAACATTCCGGTACCGTCCGGTACGGAACGGTATTCAGATCACTGGTTTTGACACACACCAAAGCCTAACATGTCTCTTATACACGTGCCAGACATGCATAGACACATGCTGCCTTTATGGTTACTATGATGCTGACTCCAACATGCGCCAACTGTTTGACGCGTGTGTAACACACTTACAGCCTGTTTGATTGAACAACTGGAATAGAATAGTTATTCTTAAAAATAGAAAATACGAGGAATAGAATAGAATAGATATTACTTTGTTTGATTTACTACTAAATAATTTTTATGCCATTGTTTAGTTTGAAAATATAAACTTAGAATGAGAAAGGAATAAGTAACAAAAAGACCAAAATAGCCTTATCTTTTTTTTATATATATTTTTATTAAATTCCTTATTCATATTAAATTTAGTATTCTTCTTATTCTTATTAAATTTAGTATTCTTATTAATATAATAATAATAATAATAATAATAATTATTATTATTATTATTATTATTAATTTTCTACTTAATTATTCTTATTAAAATTAAAATTAAAATTATTATTAATTATATATATTATTAATATTAAATTCCTTATTATTATTGATTTTCTTCTTCTTATTATTAATTTTATTATTCTTATTCTTATTATTATTTTTAATTACTTTTATTATTATTAATTTTCTACTAACTGTTACAAATTATTATTATTATTTATTTTTAATATTAATTTTTTTATTATTAAATTCCTTATTAGTATTAATTTTCTTCTTCTTCTTATTAATTTTATTGTTCATTTTCTACTTACTATTATTCTTATTAATATTAATTTTATTGATTATATTTATTATTATTAATTATTAAATTCCTTCTTCTTCTTATTATTATTATTGATTTTCTTCTTACTATTATTCTTATTATTATTAATATTATTGTTTTAATTAATTATATATTTTTTATATTATTATTATTATTAAATTCCTTGTTATTATTAATTTTCTTCTTCTTCTTCTAAATATTATTATTATTATTAATTTATTATTATTATTATTATTATTATTAATTTTATTGTTCTTCTTCTTATTATTATTAATAAGGATAAAACAAGTCTTCAACAAATAACTCTATTCTTAGAATAGCTAAAGACACCTTTTGATGATCTTTAGCTATTCCTAAAAATTGAGGAATACCTAATCTTCAGATTATGTGTTCTTATATTTTTGTCTAACCAAACAAAAGATTATTTAAACTTTAAAAATATATCAAAAATAAAATTCCTATTCTTGCGAACCAAACATGGCCTTATGGCATTACTGCTTGCTTTCTGATATGTCTAGATAATGGGTCTTTGTTTTCTAATTGTTAACTATTGAGATTTCATCTTGTAGATGAGTTTCTGTAGCTAGTTAACATAATCTAGGTTCATAGAATCGACACATCTAGATTCTGGTTGTGTCCGACGCTAGTAGTTTTGTTATTTATAGAATTCTTTATCGTATAGCATCATACAATGTTTAGATAAAAAAGACAACACATTTCCCACCCGAACTCGACAAAAGTTAACCAAACCATAAATTTGGTAAAATATAATATATCGGTCTACACTTAGCAAATAGTAATATAATATATTCATTTTGTAAGCCTTACAAAATATAATCTAGGTTTAAAAACAAACATATCTTCAAACTCATTCGACAAAGAACATATAACGTAATACATGCGTTTAAAAACATTTGAAAAAGATTATTGACACAAATAATCAATACTTATCTTTTAGGGTTAATCATTATAAAAATCTCAAACTTTCCACGATTTCTTAATTATAACCTTAATTTTACAAAGTGATAATTAAATACTTGAATTTTTAATTTTTCTCAAATATAACTTAAAGTTAGTGTTTATGTTAACAGAGCTAACGTAACAAATCATGTCAGACATGTTTTCTAACACGTAGGATGTGAAATATAATAGATGTATATGTTATAATTTTGTAAGTTTTAATTAATTAATATTAAATAATAATTAATTATTTCTCCACATTTTCAACCTATCTCTTACAACTGTCTCTTCTAACTTCCAAAATCTAGGGTGTATCTCTCACCATCTCTTCACTTTCTCTTCATTATTTCTCAACTTTATCTTCTCCGAGTTTTGTAAAAATGCATCTATTTGTAAATGTGGCAAGAAGGGTGTAAGAGTTGTGGGAAAAACACAACTCCACTGAGTTTGGAATATTAAAAGGCAAACCAACACAAGGCAAACCAACACACAGAATTGAGGCTATAGAAAAAAAGGAAAAAAAAATCTTAAAATTTCAAAATGAAGCAATTATGCAAACGATATGGGAAGCTCTCTTATGTCTCTCTCTCTCTCTGCTTTCTCTAATTTTCCTCTTTCTCTCTACCGTCTCTGCTCTACAAAGATAATATTATAATATTAACTAGAAAAAGAAAGACCAAAATGAATAAGAGATAGATTATTTAGCAGAAAAAGAGATGATAATAAGTTGTTAATCACGGAAGCAAAGAAACTAAAATGCAGAAGGATTAATAGATGAAAGGTGACGGAAGTGGTGCCGATAAGCTTTAGGTTCGGTATACATTAATACTTTTATTAATTTTAAATATTATAAATTATGGTAAATTAATTAAATTAAAAATTATATATTCATTTTATAATATGATTATGTGGAAATTACAATCAATGAATCATTCACTTGGTAAATATATTAGTTGATGTGGCAAGTCATGTCAGCCACATTAACGGAAAGGCTAACGTCGGGTCATATTTGGGAAAAATTAAAAGTTCGAATATTTAATTATCACTTTTTAAAATTTGGGTTATAATTGAGAAATTGTAAAAATTTAATTAATTTTTTTTGTAATTAGCTCTTTATTTGAAATTAGTCATTATCATAATTTGGTGATTATGATTAAGACACATATTTCTAATGCACATATATAATTTACTCTTAAGTACATATTATGATAATCAATATTTATTCCAATATTTTGATAATTATCACTTTAGAATTCAAACAAGTTATATAATAATTATCAATTTAATTTAATAACATGAGTAAGATGCATATATAATTCAATCTGATACCAATTGTAGGGATTGTATCTAACACACACACACAGACGTCCTTAAGTCTAGAGAGATCTATTAGTATATAGCTTTATCCTATCTGATAGAGAGTCTGTTATATATATATATATATATATATATATTCGCATAGTCTGAGGAGGTCCAGTAATACGCAATTTTATATCTTTCATCTCATATGCATCATTAGTAAGCAAATCACTTATTTGGATTTTATTTTTATTCCACCAATTAAAGGGATTTTAGTAAGAAACTCTTTTCTTCTTAGTAGAAATTATCTGTTTGTATAGTTATATATTTAAGGAGATTATCATCATCCATTTAAATTGATCATTATTTATTATTTATAGATAATATTATTAACTGCACTTTAACAATTAATGATAATGGAATGTCACAACTTTTAAACTGATAAAGTGTGTCCTCTCATTATCAAGTCATAAACTCAAAAATATAGTTTATTAAGTTGATAAAGAGAAGTTGAAATTTACAATCATTGAAATGAAGATCAAACTAAGAACAAAAGAAGATCAAGGCTCATTAAGGTCATTTTACTTTTTTGTATTATTAATTGTAATCCCACTTTGTTAATTTGATAATGTTAGGCTCATTATACATAAACATTTTATTTCACTTCATTACATGAGTTTTTTCATTCATCAAAAGACATTAAAGCTTTTAATTTTAAGTAAAAAACTTTTGATCTATTAAACACTCTTTATCAAATATTATGGATAGTGTTTAAATCATAATTACATTAAACAAATTAAATTTGAGCATTTGGAATTGTTAAAACCGTGTTTTTAAGAGGATTGGTTGACTTATATAGGTTAGCGATTAACTAATATATATAAAATTGTCAATTTTGATGTACTAAGAATTTGTAGTGACATTGGTTGATATATTGCTTGATCAATATGCCTATTGATCGATCAATAAGTTTACTGGTTGATCAATATCTCAACAGCTAACGAATCTTTTGCAAATAACTATTGTAACGACTAGTTCTTGACTCCAAAGACTAGTAGGATTCTCGAAATATTATAAATATATATATTTTGTCATCGATTTTAGTAAAAAAGAAGTATTTGGGTGTATTTTACACTTATTTTAAAGTATTTTTCAATCATTTGAGTATCAATGTATCATATTTGTGTGAGTGAATTTCTTTGAAGTTATTATAAGTAAGGTATTTTGAGTTGTAATATTTGACTGGAGTATTATATTATTGTATTTAGGGTGATTTAAGTGAGATTGATTTTCCTCTTTATTTTAGAAGAAGATTATAAAAGAACTCTTTTTTACTAAGAAATATTATGCAAAGGTTATTTTTTGACGTGAAAGAAGAGTTGTGGAAATCTAAGAAGATATTGGGAGTAGATGTAGGCAAAAGTTGTTTGTTGAAGTGTATAAATCAGTTTCTTTCTTCTTTATATTCTTTAAATTATTATTTGATTATTTAATTATTTTATATTAAAAATTCTCATTCTTATTTATAATAGTGATTTTTTTAATTGAACACATTGATTAGCAAAATTCTTAAATTTCATAAATAGTAAATTCATCTTCCCTCTTAAGTATTATTAGGATCTAATAAGTTTGAATCAATTAATTAGGTTTATGCTAATCAAAATTCTTTTCGAATTTGAATTAAAAAGGATGAATTCAAATCAATCGATTTAAATAAAATAATATTATTTGTAAAATTTATTTATTTATTTTCAATTTGATTAGATTTTAAATCATAATTTTAATGTACAAAAATTAAACTAACTTTTAAGTATAAATGACCGGATTCCGACCTGGCCGTTAGGGATGGCAATGATAAAAAAGTACTCAACTAATTGTAAAATGAGATTCGGACACGTTGCAATATGAGACCGGATCACATCTAATTGCTTTACACGTTTTCAGATCTTCCCAGTCCCATCAGCCCCACAATTTCTGGAACGGTCGTAAGACATAACAAGTGCCGTCTTCCCGTTTGTTAAGGTTGGAAATATCCCATATTAAGCGTTTGTCCACTTGGACTGCCAGACCACCGTCCCTCCCCTTAGATATTTTAGGCTGTGCATTAAAAAGCCATTCCTTGTTCGACTCTATAAAAATGGCTTCTTCCACATTCATTCCATTCCCAAATTGACTTTGTGTAATTCTCAAAGCAAAGCACTTTCTGTTCTCCTCTATATCTCTTCTATAATCACAAAGGAGAGGAGGGGCGCAGTCTCGCTAGCTTCAGAATTCTCAGCCATTGCCTCTTATTGGGTAATCTTATTTCGCTTGTTTGTTATTCTCTTGGCTGTTATCCAATACATATGTCAAAGCTAGTGTCAATGGCTAAGGGAACCAGAGTTTCAAAGTCTTGGCTTGAGGTAGCTCCTGCTCCAATTATTTTCCCTCACAAGGCTTCCAATTCTCCTAATTTAGAGACCATCGTCGAAGAGGGTACTCACGAGTACGATGAAGATCCATAATGGTTGCGTTCCTTCATCATGTCAAGTTTTGCTTGTCGTCTCGTTAGTTTTGTCTGCCTTTTCGGAGCTTGCGATGTAACCCTGTTTTTCACTTCCAGCTGTGCACTACTGGGGGAAGATCTGATTTTATGAGCAGATTAAATGTACATACATAATCTTGTAAATTTGGTAGATTGGTTATCAGATATTTCTTTTCAGAAAAGGAATCATTAACCAATAACTTTCTAGCTTTTCTGCAATAAAATTGCGAGGAACCTAGCTAGCTTTCTTACTATTTAGTTGTTCATCATTCTATTCAGTGACTCAAGGATTTCTACGGCCCAACAATATACTTGCAGTCGAACTTCTTGATTGCGCTTTAACGTTTTACTGCTAGAAACGTTCCAACCAGCAGGAACATTTTGGACTGTGTTTCAGGCCATGAAATTCTCTCGCACAAAAACCTCTGGTCATGAACAACTTCGTGATAGCCTGAAAGGTTTTCAGCTAGAAACGTAGGACATGAAACGTTTCTATGCACAAAGTTTCAGCAAACATTTCGCATATGAACGTTTATAATGCCAGAAACGTCTCAGAAAATGTTTCGAATATGTTTGACGTCATGTGAATAAAAGTTTTTACATTAAATGTTTGAAAACGTTTAGAAAAAAAAAGTTCAGGCCATTAGACGTTTTTGCTATATAAACCTTTCTGAAAGATGTTTCAAGCCAGGAAATGATTACAGGTTCTGCTAAAGAACGTTTCTTCCCAGAAAACGTAGAAGCCAAAAGAAATGATTGAGGTTACTTGAAAACAGTAAGAATCAATCTTATCATGTTCATATAGATCCACAAGGCTTTCGTATAGAATCAAATTAGAGAAACCAATTAGAATATCGGTTCCCGCGGACCACAAAATGTTCCAGGAAATGCTTAAAGAAGTGACAGGTGACATGACTTCCATTTCTAAGCAAGCCGTATTTTGTCCAAGCATTTCACAAGCGCACGCCAGCTTTCAGATTGATAACCGCACGTTTTCAATGGACTACCGTGTAGTATTAGCTACTGTTGCTGTAAAAATGATGAGAAAAAAAAAGGAGAAAAAACAATTGCGAATTTATGAAAAATATTGTATCAGTAAAAACATATGAGATTTATACATTTTTATGAAAAGCTATTTTTGCGTAAATGGTTCCGAATACTTGCTAATTACAAGAATTATTCCTATAATATCTCTATGTAATAAAGTCTATATATCATGCTAATAACGGTTCCTAAAACAACTATATACAGATTGCTTAAAATATGGAATAATTTTCTTTTCTTTAAAATTCCCCTCAAGTTGGAGCGTGTATGTCAGAAACTCCCAACCTACTAAGAAGTGATTGAAAAGCCACTTGTCCCAATGATTTTGTGAGTATATCAGCAATTTAGTTTTCTGTTTGAACATAAGCTGTCTCAATTTTCCCATTTTGAATTTGTTCACGAATCGTATGACAATCTAACTCAATATGTTTAGTTCGTTGTGATATATTGGATTTACAACAATATGTATGGCTGCTTGATTATCACAAAATGATTTTGCAAGTTTATGATGTTCAACATGCAAATCTCGTAACAAGTACCTCAACCAAGTAAGTTCGCAAGTGATAGCTACCATAGATCTGTATTTAGCTTTTGCAGAGGATCTAGACACAATTGTTTGTTTTTTACTTTTCCACGACACAAGAGCTTGACAAGGAAGATATAATACCCCGTCACTAATCGCCGAGTAGTCGGGCATCCAGCCCAATTTGTATCACAATATCCAATTAATTAATTTTAATTGTCCATGTGATGAAAAGAATAACCCTTGGCCTGGTGCTCTTTTTATAAATCGAATAAGACGATATACAACAATAAGATGGGTCTTTCTTAATTGTTGCATAAACTGACTAAGAGTATAGATAGCATAACTAATTTTTGACCTTGTTATAGTAAGATAAATTAGCTTCCCTACTATCTTGCGATAATGAGTTGGATCCTTAAGGAGTTCTCCATCAGTTGGAGTCAGCTTGACATTTTGCTCCATTGGGAATTTGGCGGGCTTTGCACCAAGCAAGCCAGTTTCTTCTAATACGTTTAAGGAATATTTCCATTGACAAATAGAAATTCTAGCGTTAGAACATGCAACTTCAACCCCAAGAAAAAACTTCAAAGGACCTAGATCTTTAATCCGAAATTTGCTGTTTAAGAACCTTTTAAGGTCATTGATCATCTCTTCACTAATCCTTGTGATAATCATGTCATCGACATAAAGTAATATAGCAATGAAAGAGCCACCATGTACTTTAGTGAATAAAGAGTAACCTGCCTTTGATTGCTTGAAACCAATTTTGCAAATTGAAGATGAAAATTTGTTGAACCAACTTTATGAAGCTTGTTTGCACCTGTATAAGGATTTATTAAGTCAACATACAAGCTACTCCTCCCATCGACGAAATCCATGTGGGGTTTCATGTAAACTTCTTCAAAGAGTTCTCCATGAAGAAAAGCATTTTGAACATCCATTTGGTGAAAACTCCAATTTCGAACAGCAACTATGGCCAAAAGACAACGTACAATAATGAGTTTGGCTACCGAGGCAAAGGTTTTTGTATAGCCTATCCCTTCCCATTGCGTGAAGCCTTTAGCAACGAGGCGAGCCTTATAACGTTCAATCAAGCCATCAGAATTGTATTTAATTTTGAAAACTCATTTGCACTCAATGGTTTTCTGGCCAGGAGGAAGAGAGACCATGGTCCATATGTTGTTTTCCTCAAGAGCCCGAAGTTCTATCTGTATGGCATCAACCCACTTAACATCTTGACTAGCCTATGCATAGGTGATTGGTTCAACTAAGTGAGAGATAATATTCACAAATGTTCGATGATTGCGAGAAAAGCTTGAGTAAGAAAGATATCGATGGATGGGATATCTTATACTAGAAGTGGAAGAAGAGGTTATTCCTGATGTAAGCGATATAGCATGATTGACTTGGTAATCTTGGAGATAAGGTGGGGCTCTAGTAGTTCTACTTGAGCAAAGAAGAGGGAGTTGAGTCTATTGTGGAGTTTGTGAGGATTCTGTGGTGAGTGAGAAGTCAATAGAGGGTGAAAGATTGTTTTGGGTCGATGAGAGAGGACTAGTAGTGTTGTCTACATTCAATGTTGAGTGGGTTTGAGTTGTTGGAGATTGAGTGGGAGGTGTTGGTTGCTTATGGAGGAATTGGGTGATTTCATCAAGTGGGATGGGTAAAACTGGGTAATCATATTGATTTTCTAGGGAAGTGGAGGAAAAAGGAAAAATGTGTTCATGAAAAATGACATCTCGGGAGGTGAAAATTTTCTTTGTATCGAGGTCATATACTCGATATCCCTTTTGACCAAGAGGATAACCAATAAATATGGAACGACGAGCACGCACATCAAATTTATGCATGGGGTAGAGATTTGTTACATAACATAAAAAACCAAAAACTCAAATATGTGAATAAATGGGTGGCTTTCTATGTAAGACTTCATAGGGTGACTTATGAGACAATAAAGGTGTAGGTAGGCGATTTATGAGATAACAGGCTGTTTGTATGCTCTCTCCCCAAAACTTTAAAGGTAAATTTGCTTGAAATAGAAGTGCACGAGCCATATTTAAAAGGTGACGATGTTTGCGCTCTACTACTCCATTTTGTTGGGGCGTACGAGTGCAAGAATGCTGGAAAAAATGTCATGATCATTACAAAAAAGAATGCACGGATGTGAATTTAGTCCCATTGTTAGATTGAAGAGCTTTAATTTCACATTGAAATTGAGTTTTAACCCATGAAAAGAAATTTTTAAATAAAAATTGTGTCTCTGATTTAAAACTCATAAGGTGAACCCAAGTATAACGAGAAAAATCATCTACAATAGTCAAAAAATATCGTGCTCGAATATGATAATTAACTTTGTAAGGTCCCCAAATATCACAGTGAATTAAATCAAAAGGTTCCACTGAAGAAATGCAACCACGAGAAAATGGTAAACGTGATTGCTTGGATGAAGGACAAATGTCACAAACATGATAAGGAGCAAAAAAGATTTTTGGAATTTTCTTCAATAATTCTGGAAGAGGAGCAAATGAAGGGTGTCCTAATCGTTGATGCCAAAGATTGGAAGTGCAATGGACGCTAAATGTAAGGTGTGGATTTTGAATAGGTGTGAGGTATTACAACCTGTTATATTGCTTGCCCAGGCTAATCGTCTTCTTCTTCCATCCAATCAGTATTATTGTTTCTGTATGCTTCCTTAGATTTGTACATCGCTGATAGTCTTGAGTTTACAAGACTAACAACTGATGATTCCACTAAAAATATAGGATTAATTGGTGTTATTTCTATGGCTCAAACCTGTAATATTTTTTGTTAAGATTTATTGTATATATCTTTTTATTTAGTTTTGGCATCTTATTTATTAATTGGACATATAAGATATTAATTGAAATGAGATTTAAAAAGATGTTGTTGTTACACTCATAGCTGTGAAAGAATCTTACATAATATTGAAATCTATTCTCTAATAGATTTGCGGTATATCACATTGATAATTGAATTGTATATTGCTGAATTTTTAGAATATAAGATAAAAGCAAATTGTCTTGCGTGTTTGTGAATAGTTGGATTTTTGGGATATAAGATAAAGGCAAGTTGTCTTATGTGTTTGTGAAGGGATTTGGCTGGGAGTATTGTGCATGTCTTTATTTAATGGCAGTAGTGTATCCCATGGGTGTTGAATAAACCGTGTAGTGTGTGTTAATTGGAAATATATAGTTGAAGTGGTGCACGAGTTTGGTGTTGGGAAATATATGATGGTTTAATTTTTGATTTTCCATACTTGTTCTTTTGGGATTGTGCGTGAAATATACATGGTGTGTGTAGTGTCCCATATGGTTTAATTGGAGTTGTTAAACCTGGGCAATGGGCTTTCGACTGGAAGATAGTTAAGCACTGCATGCACGTTTCTGTTGTGTATCATTGGTTAATTCAACAGCTGTGGTCTTGTTCTGAAGCTAGTATGAATCAACCCAACTAGTGGACAATTATTCAGATGTATTTCAGGAAGCTGAAACTATAGGGAAGTCCTTCTTTTATCTCAAGTATATCATTGTTCTGTTCTTAGTTTATTAATGGGTTATTTTTCTTAATTCGTTTATTAAAAAATGTTTAGAAAAATTGTCTATTGAGGTTAACACTAGTCGGTTCGTGTTATTGGGTGTGAAAATTTTTCACGGGAAGTGAGGTTGAGAGATAGTTTCAAGGGTTGAGTGGTGTCGGCTCAGTAAAACCTTGGGTAAATCTATTATATTTTGGTGAAGGTGATTAAGCTGGATGAAGGCCCCGCAGACGTAAGCAAGATGTGTCGAACTGTGTTACCAAATTTTTGGTGTTTTTTGTTATTTCGTTTTTGATTGCTTTTGATTTTGTTTGTGCTAGAGACGTCCACGGTAAAATTGAAAAGTTTGCGAAACTACTATCACTTTCAGTTTTTCAATTGGTATCAGAGCAAGGTCACCGATTTAGAACATGGTACATCAAGTTGGTGCAGATCTAGGTTTCGCAATTATGGCAATAAGAGAAGGATCATCAATTATCAGGCCAATGTTGTTGGACGGTTCCAATTATCCTACATAGAAATCACGGATAAGAGTCTTTATTTAGGCACAGGGAACAAGAGCATGGAACTCAATGTTACATGGCTGGATACATCTGATGATTACTAACGATAAGGGAGAGACGGTTCTAAAAGATCCATCTGAATGGACAAGAGTCGAAGAAGAAAGAGCACTTGGAAACTCACAAGCATTGCATGCAATTTTCAGTGCTATTGATGAAGGACGCTTCTCAATGATATCAGCCTATGAATCAACTAAAGAAGCATGAGATACTTTGCAGAATATTCACGAAGGGTCCAAATATGTGATAACGTCAAAACTACAGAAGTTAGCTGTGAGGTTTGAAGAACTGAAGATAGATGAAAATGAAACTATTGGAGACTTTCATGAAAGATTGCCAGATAAGCGAAGCAAGTACATAAACTCGGGAAGAAATATTTCAATATGAAATTAGTCAAGAAGACGTTGAGATCATTACTTCTGAGATTTATTACGAAAATTGTAGCAATAAAGGAGGCCCACAACATTAATGATCTGTCATTGGAGAAGGTAATTAGAATTCTTATAAATTTTGAAATGAATATTTTAAGGGGTAAACAAGAAAGAAGCAAAGGATTGACACTACAGGTTGAAACTGGAAAAGGTATGAATGATGAAGAAAATGAATCTGACAAGAATGAGGATATGAAGCTATTAACACGAGAGTTCAGTAAGTGGCTGAAGAGAGTAAAAAAGGACAGACCCGAGTTTAGGCAAAACGGCGGGAGTTCATCTAACAACAACTTCAAATAACAAGCCAAAACTCAAAAGGGAGAAAGAAAGGTAAAGAGAATTTAATGTCATGAGTGTCAAGGCCTCAGACATGTTTAAGCGAAGCATGTTAACATCTTAAAGAAGAGAAAAGAGAAATCCTATATGAGCACTTGAAGTGATAACGAATCCAGAAGTGAAGAAAAAGCTGTGAATAGTCCTACGTTAGTTACTTTGTACAGCAAAAGTCCAGTTACTTATTTAACAGTAACAGAAAAGGAAGTAACTGAAGACAAAAAAGTGAGTAAATCAAAAAAATTTGGGAAAAACACAGACGATTTAGCTCAAAGTTCAATATCAGATTATGACAGTGATTACAGTACTTCAGATGATAAAAAGGAAGGTATTTATGAAGCCAATGAGTTAATGTATGGTAAATGGGTCTAAACATGTAAGAAAAATGAGAAGTTGAAGGAGGAAAACACTTCCATGAAGAACATCATTCAAGATCTAGAGAAGAAGTTATTGTCTACATTAGATGAGATTGGTGAAGTTAGAATGAAATTAGTAAGTGCCAAAAAGGGATTGATAATGTTGAATGGAAGCACAGAAAAATTATAAAAGTTAATAAAAATTGGTATGGTTAAAGGAGATTTTCAAGGAATTGACTATAAGGGTGAGTGCTCTAAAGTGAATTAGGAGAAAAATGATATGTCCAGATCTGTTTGAGAAGAAGAAACATTGAGAAAGAATCAAAGATTTGTACCCACGTGTCATTTTTGTAGAGTTATCGGGCACATAAGGCCTAGATGCTACAAGATGTTACAAATGATGTTGCAAATGGGTCAAAATCGAAAATCTAGACACTCTCCATTAAATTTCCAACAGCAACCCATAGTACCAAGCATACTTGGATTAGAAAGGGTCAATTATAGACAAAAAAATATTGTGAAGGAAAAACAAGAAATTGTCTAGATTTACAGTTAGTTACTGCTTGTGAAGAAACTGTTCAGACAAAAAATAAATCGGTTACTTCAAAAGAAGAAATCGATGACAAAGATAATATGATGAGGAATAAGGCCATGTTTGAATTTTTTCGAGGGACACAGGGACTGTGTACTTTACATTTTTGAATTATTTTTTGTGTTGTTTAAAAAAATGAAACTTAAAAAAAAGATTTGTCTTTTTTAGTTCTTTAACTTTTATGTTGCCATTGTCGTCCTATATTTTTAGTAGTTTATATTGTGACTTCTATTTGGCTCCATTGAAGACTCTTTAGCTCTCTCATCAGTGTAGGTCTCTTTCTCGGGTATCTCTCTCTCTCACTACACTAGCAACACTCATCTTTATTTGCTTGGGTTTATGAATTTGATCAGTCTTATGAAGATGGAATTGAAGTAAGTAATGATA
>JAOSBP010000204.1:28495725-28507174 GCA_027563825.1 Erythroxylum mucronatum
AGACCTAGGCATATTCATAAATCATAGCAAAACTACAGATTAAGCTACTCCCCTTTGAAGCTCGGTAAACTCCAGCCGTCGCTGCATCTTCAAGAGAACAGAAACGCCTAGCCACGCATCGCAACCGGACACTTCACAACTCGTGGAGAATCCAAGCTACCATGGTGGAGATCGGCCATGAAAATGAAGATGAAAACCTAAGCAAAAATTCCACCCAGGGAACCCGAAAGGAACCCTGGGTGGTGAGGTCGCGACTACTCCCTTTTGTTCTCTCTTCACTCGTCTGTGTCCCTCTCTCGCTGCCGACTATCGTCCGTCTCAATTTTAATGAATCCCCGTAACCTAATTTGGCAAGGTTTATATAGGATGGATTGGGTCAGGTCAGTACAGTGAGTGAAATATCCATTTACGGTTCAGGTTTCTGTCTGCACGTCGCGATGAAGGAATTATTTGACGTCGCGACGTGAGGCTTCTGCTTGCTCGTCGCGACGTGCTGTTGCTTATGATGCGTCGCGACGTAGGAACTGGCACAAGTCGCGACGTGTCTTCTCTTTCATGTGCACTACGGAGTGATTCGCCGCGGCGATGCCGCAGCGAGACAAGTCATCTCATGGCTTCTATCTCTTTGTTGGTTATACTCTTCTTTTGTTAGCTCTACTCCCCTTCAGACCTGCAATGAAAAGTAATAATTCGTAATATCAAATGTCCTACAATTTAAGGGAGTGCAATTGTTAATTAATTATGACAATTTGACCCTCAAATCACATTAATTCAAAACACATGCTCTTTGGTCAAATTAGGCATAATATCCAATAAAAGAAGCCGAAAAGTATAACAAAAACCATGAAAATGTCACGGAATAATGTAGCAAACTTGGGTTCAATCATTGCTTCATAGGCAGTTTGGCTCAGGAATTTGATTTCTGAGTTGTTTGTGGTTGATTCAGTGGCTAGACCCATTCGGTTGTATTGTGATAATCTTTTTTCTTTGTTATTTAGTAATAACAATAAGGATATCACAGGATCTAAGCATTTGAAGGTCAAGTATTTGACCATAAAGGAGTTGATACAGAAAGGTGACATTAAGGTGAAGCATTTGAAGGCTAAGGAAATGCTTGCTGATCCTTTAACTAAAGGACTTCATCCACTTGTTTTTTAGAGACATGTATATAGTAAAGGTGTATTGAAGTCCTTAGATATTGCTATTTAGGGATCATTATGTTTGCTTCTTGAATGTTTACATATTTTGATGTATTATGACAGTATGGTTGTTGGCAATAAAGATGATCATCATTCTATCCTCAGTCATATGTGTTATTTTACATTGTCATAATACAAGAGAAATTATTAAGGTCTGTGTCGTTCTTAAGTATTTTAGAGGTCACTAGACATATATATATGCATATTGACCTTGGGCCTTTGTCATTAGGACACATACAGGTTAATATGTATATCAATTGATTTTCATATGATATAGGGAGATATAAGTGTTTAATCCTATAAAGGTTTTCTCTAATACAATTTAGCATTTAGTAAGAGAAAACAGGTTTTCTATAATGCAGTTTAACATTCAGTAAGAGAAAATAGGTTTTCTCTAATGTAGTTTAACATTCAGTGAGAGAAAATGATTTTCTCTAATGCAGCTTAGCATTCAGTGAGAGAAAATAGATTTATCTGATGCGGTTTGACATAAAGTTTAGAGAAATCGAGACCTACAAATGAAAAGATGATACATTTTAGATCTTACAGGTATCATCCTAGCTTATCATGCTCCATTTTCTCATTCATATTAGTAGGCATTAGATATGCGTGATTGTATTGGTTTTGTGTCACATATGACTCATGTATTTTTTAAAAAACTTGGTACCAATACAGTTATGTGACTTAACTGTATTTTTGAATTGGTTTTAACCTTGTGCCAATTACCGCAATTGATTATTGTCTAAGGTGGAGAATGTTAGATATTTTTCCATTGGGGGGACAATAATTAATTGCATTTTATCAATTTTCAATAACTTATTAGTTATGTTACATAAATTTGACCCAGATAAAGATAATAAATTGGCTTAGTAAATGATCTGTGTTAGTAGGCCGAAGTCCAAGAAGAAAAATAGACCACAGATAGTGTAGATCAGACCTGTATTGAGCCTATAATGAGAAGGCCCAATATGGAAGCTATATATATATATATATGTTAAGGTTTCATGTAGTTCCTTAAGTAATTCGTGAATGTAAAGATACCCATTCAGAGGTTCACGTCACGTGTTAAGAAAACTAAAGAAAGATGTTAACCACGTCTTGATGAGTAGATCCCATGCTGGAGGATTTATGCTCATTTCAGCATCGAAAAGCTCGTTGAAAAGTTATGGAACCAAAATCAGGTATTTCCGTATTTCTTCGTTATTTCTCTTTCACGTTTGATCTAGGATATGCAACTAAGGCTCTTGTTACATGTTACATTCGGTAGCGCCAAGGTGATGTAGGTTTTGTCAGTGATCGCCATATGGTGCCTGAGAGACGGTGGTGTAGTTGTAACTCGCATGCTTGCCCATCAACAACTTTGGACGGTTGGCAAGAACAACATCATTTTTAATAAAACATTCTTCAATGCTTGAAAGTGAAGACACAACAACGATGCGACAAGACCCTAATCTGAAAGAGATTACAAGGCCGTATCTATGAGAGTAAAAGTTAAAAACTGTATGTATGGAAGGTATTAAGAGATGAAAGTGGCCAATCATAGGTAAATCACACTACAAGAAAATTAGTTTTTAGCGATGGACAATCATCGATAGAAATGAAACTGTTGGTAATTACTGATCAAAAATCATGTTCCATCGGTAAAATTGTCGACAAAAATTTCAACTTGCAACAAAACAAAAATCTGTCGATAAATATCGAGGGAAATCAAATTAAGAAAACTTTTTTGACAGAATATAGCAACTGTAAGAAATGCCCATTAGTAAAGAAAGCTTTACCGACGGTAGTCAGTCGGTAAATTTTGTTGGTAAAATTTAGGCATAAACGTCATCATTTGCCTCCGTTTCATCGTTTTGAAAAGTCGTTTTGATTTAATGTTAATCCCCCGCAACAGCGTCTTCCCCCATTTCCTCTCTTCCATTTCACCCGCATCCCTATTTCTCTCCTGTCGATGCCCTCGTCCAGGGCCGGCGCCAGCGGGCCACCTGCCCAGGGCCCCTAGAAGAGGGGGGGCCCTCAGCCCCCCTCAACCCCTCTTACTCATAACGTTAATTTTTTTAAAAGTGTAGGTAATTTGTGATCCTTATGTCTTGAAATATTTAATATATTTTTATCTTCTAATTTTTTTTATTTTCATCAATATATGTATTTAAGATACTCCAACTCAAAAATTAGTAGTAAAAAATTTTACGATTCTGTTTTCTGAGTTCTGAGTATAATTTAAAGGTAAAGTTTATTATTTTTAATATATTTTCTCTTTATTTTTTATTTTTAATATTAAATATTAAATTTTGCTATTTATGTTTTTCCTGTATCATAAATATAATATGTAAATTTAAGTATATTGTCAATTTATTGGAGCTTTTTTTTTCATTTCGCCCCGGGCCTATAAAACTATAGGAACGGCCCTGCCCTCGTCGCTATCCCAAGGCGCGTCTCGTCGTCCGACTGTGCCTCCTTATCGTGCCACTACACCTCATCGTCGTCGTCGTCCGACTGCTTCTCCTCGCCGTCATCGTTTGACTACTTCTCCTCGCCGTCGTCAGACCGAAACTCCTCACTGTTGTCATCAGACCTACTTGAGGTACGTTGCCATCATCTTTTTGTGTTTTAATTATAACGATATCAGTTTATATATGTTTGTGATGACTAAATGTAAGTGCTGGTATCATTAGTTCAGATTTATAGGTAAATGATGTTAGACTCTATTTTATAAGGTAATTATAGTCATGAGTTGCCATGAGATGCAAATTGGAGTGTTTGTGGGTATAACTAATCACAATCTTATGTTCAACTTTTTCTTTTGTTGAATTCATTGGGATTCCTCTGTTCTGTGTACAATGTAATTCAAGTTTTTGGTTTATTTGGATTAGAGTCGCAGCTGTCACGAGCTTTTCTATCCAACTCCTCTGTTTCTACTAATGGAATTTGGTTTTTCTATTAGTTTCCCATCCGTGTTTCACTTTTTCTTGAATTTTATATCTGTAAGATCATAACCCAGATCTTTGTTTTTGTTATTATAATTTGATTTGCTAAAGCTTGATGTCAATTTCCTACCAAAGTTCTCGTTTTAATATCACTGGATGTCATTGGTTGGAGGTTAATCTAATCTTGGTCCAACAACCAACATTTTTTTGGTAGTTGGAAGACATGAGTATCCTGGATATCGACTAAAATTACGAGTTTATCTAATTTTCAGCTTTGATCTCCAGGTGCCAAACTTCCATGTAATTAATAGACCAGTAGACCATTAGACCATGGCGTTAGGGAAGTATACTAGGATAGACAATAGAAGACAAACTACAAATTACTGCTCGACAGTGACAATTGTGGTTTTTGTGGGGCTATGCTTGGTTGGGTTATGGATGATGACATCGTCATCTGTAGTTCCTAGTCCAAAAGTAGATGTTCCCGGTCAGGAAAAAAAGAATGATGTGAAGGAACAAGTGATTGAGAGCAGTGGAACCAATCCTAAGCAGTTTGAGGATAGCCAGGGTGACTTACCTCGTGATGCAACCAAAGGAGACACCAATTCCAATGTTTCACAGGGAGAAAACAAACCGAATGCACAAGAAAATCAAGAGGTAAAGCCTGAGAACTATCCTGAATTAAAACCAGAGGAGAAGCCAGAGAAACCTGAAGAAAAGCCTGACGAGGGAAGTAATTCTGATAATCAAAATGACAAGACTCAAAGTCAGGAAGGTAATACAGAAGACTTGGATTCTAAGAAACCAGAAGGAGAATTAGGATCAGAGAATGTAGAGGTGAAATCTGATAATGGAGGAATTAATGTAGCTGGACAGGGAGATTCAGAGGAGAATTCTGCGGAGAACCAATCTGATTCAGGTGATTCTGAGAAAAAATCTACTTCTGATGAGACTGAAAAGAAGTTTGAAACTAATGAGACAGACTCACAATCAAATCAGAATGAAAAGGCAGAGAATGGTCAGATTGAGAAGGTAGACCAAAATGATAACAAGGAGTCAGAGAAAAGCACCGACGGGCAGGTTAACAACAAGACTCCAAGTGGGGTATTTCCTCCAGGAGCTCAGTCTGAGCTTTTGAATGAAACCACTGCTCAGACTGGGTCATGGTCAACTCAGGCAGCAGAGTCAAAGAATGAAAAAGAGGCTCAACTATATAACCAAAATAGTGGATACAATTGGAAATTGTGCAATGCCACTGCTGGGCCTGATTATATCCCATGTCTTGACAATCTGCAAGCCATTAAAAGTCTCCGAACTACCAAGCACTATGAACATCGAGAGAGGCACTGTCCTCAGGAACCTCCAACCTGCCTAGTTCCTCTTCCTGAAGGATATAGACGTCCAATCAAGTGGCCTATAAGCAGGGAAAAGGTATGGTGATATTAGTTTATAAGCTCATTAACAGCTTTATTTTCTGAGCAATGAATGATACACCATTTTCTTGCAGATATGGTATTACAATGTTCCTCACACCAAGCTCGCTCAAATTAAGGGGCATCAGAATTGGGTGAAAGTCACTGGTGAATACCTCACTTTTCCTGGTGGTGGAACCCAGTTTAAACGTGGTGCTTTACATTACATTGACTTTATAAATGAGGTGAACTTGGAATTAATGCAATTATCATTTGAACATTACATATCCATACAAAGCATTCAACTGGCTTGGATAGATTATTTTATTTGCTGTGTATCACATTATCCTACCTGGGTTTGAAGCTGCAATCTCAGATTTGAAACTAGGTCTATGTACTCATTTATAAGTATGTGTTGTTGGGTATGCATTATAATCAAACTAAGATCAATCATCGATTTTATGATAAATTACTAATTAACGGATTGAGCCAACTAACTGAGAAGCTGGTTTTCCATGGTTGAGTTTTCTCCTCTATGCACATTCCTTTATGTTTATCATTAGTATCTATTCATGTACTTCTTGACTTAAGGGGTAATTCTTATTGAGATGTCTGTTTCTTCAGGCTGTCCCTGAAATTGCTTGGGGAAAGCGCTCCCGTGTAATCTTGGATGTTGGGTGTGGAGTTGCAAGCTTTGGAGGCTTTCTTTTTGACAGAAACGTGCTCACGATGTCATTTGCGCCTAAGGATGAACATGAAGCACAAGTGCAATTCGCCCTTGAAAGAGGGATTCCTGGTATATCTGCAGTGATGGGCACGAAGAGACTTCCCTTTCCAGGCACCGTATTTGATGTTGTACACTGTGCACGCTGCAGGGTCCCATGGCATATTGAAGGTAAGGGCATATCTTTTCATCTTTTTATGTTATATGATGATTAACATGTTCAGATTATGATTTTTGTTTGATTGAATTCCCGAACTTGCTGTTAATCATAAATCACAGTTGTTTAAAGTAATTCATTATATCTCTTGCATATATTTGTCTTTCAAGTCCAGCATATAAATACAGCATACTTGGAGGTGGTAAACTTGTTCCTACCCTCATTTCTTGTATGTCTTTTGATAATTTATACATACAGGTGGCAAGCTTCTTCTGGAGCTGAATCGTGTGCTGCGACCAGGTGGATTCTTTGTGTGGTCTGCTACTCCTGTCTATCTGAAGCTCGCCGAAGATGTTGAAATCTGGAAAGGTAGGTGCTATTGCACAGGAACATGTCTATTACACGGAGTATCTAATATGTTGGTTTAACTCATGCAGTTCATGGAAACTTTTGCAGCCATGACCGAACTTACAAAAGCCATGTGCTGGGAAGTTGTGTCTATTACTAAGGATAAGGTTAATAAAGTAGGTATAGCTACATACAGGAAGCCTGTCTCTAATGATTGCTATGAGAAAAGATCAGAACAACAGCCTCCCATCTGTGAAGCATCTGATGATCCTAATGCAGCATGGTATTCTTTGTTCTTATCTGACAGATAATAATTTCATCGTTCTTCTAGATTTAATCTTCTGCTAGATATTTCTGTTGTGACTGCTTCATTTCCATGTCCTTAAAGATATTGAGAGTAAATGTGTAACAGTAAGATCCATTTGTTTCTAAATCTATCTTGAAAAGAAAAAAAGAAATTATGGGAAAGCACAAGAGTTTGCAACTTAAAGAAAACGCTCTAATTTCATTCCTAAAACAAGTTTCCCATAACCTCGTAGTGTCCATCATCTGTCAGTTCTAAAAAATGAGTTAACTTCTGTCCCCTTCACAGGAATGTGCCACTGCAAGTTTGCATGCACAAGATACCACTGGATTCTCAGCAACGAGGGTCTCAATGGCCAGAGCAATGGCCCATTAGACTGGAAAAAGCACCTTATTGGATGCTGAGTTCGCAAGTTGGAGTTTATGGTAAACCAGCGCCAGAGGATTTTGCTGCAGACTATGAGCACTGGAAGCGGGTTGTGTCCAAATCATACCTAAATGGGATGGGAATAAACTGGTCAACAGTGAGAAATGTCATGGACATGAGATCTGTCTATGGAGGGTAAGCAAAGTCTTCTGATTCCTACTGGAAAGAGTTTTAATTGTTTGAATTCTCCTGCCTCTTCTTTTCTGTCTGCTGATGCTTAAGATCCTACATTCTTAGTAGTCTGTGATACGAGCTTGGCTTGTTGCAACCATTGTAAATTCTTCAATCTGTTTTACGATAATATGGAGAGTATTATAATTTCCACCATGAAGGGCAATAATCTTGTTATTTTTTCATCACCAAGGGTTTGAGTTAGAAATTCATATAATCTTTAGAAAATGTTTCTCCATCTTCTCCTTAATATCTGATATCTGCATTATGCTTGCAGTTTTGCTGCAGCTTTGAAGGATTTGGACGTGTGGGTTATGAATGTAATTACAGTGGACTCTCCTGATACTCTGCCTATAATTTATGAGCGTGGTCTTTTTGGTATCTATCATGATTGGTGTGAATCGTTTAGCACCTACCCTAGATCTTATGATCTTCTTCATGCGGACCATCTTTTCTCCAAAGTGAAAAAGAGGTGTGTACTTGAAATATATTCTCAATTTCTATTTCTAGCATTGGCCGCACTACACACTATACGATTTCTGTATCAAATGAAGCCTAACATTCAAATGGTTGATGGCTCTTGTAGGTGTAACTTAGTTGCTGTGGTTGCGGAGGTTGATCGGATTCTCAGGCCGGAAGGAAAGCTGATTGTCCGTGACAATGTTGAGACAATTAATGAGCTGGAGAACTTGGTGAGGTCTATGCAATGGGAGATCCGGCTGACCTATTCCAAGGACAAAGAGGGATTGCTCTGCGTGCATAAGTCCATGTGGCGTCCCAAAGAGTGGGAAACAATTACATATGCTGTTGCTAAAACATGACTACAATGGCCATTTTATTGAGGCTTGCCTTGCCATGAGATTAGATTTCCTTACCTTGAAAAGTTCCTACTTGCAGCTCGTGATAACTGTATTTCGACATTAGCTGATGTACCATGCCAAGTAGGTTCTTTTTTTCTTCATCTTGGGCTTAGCGTCATAGTTTTCAGTATCAGTTGATACTGTTATTTATTGTCCAAGAGTGAATTATATTCTTCAAGTATAAAGTCCATTTTCAAAATCTGGACAAACATCCTCGGATGAGTTCTCAATGTATTATGTTTCTCCGAACATGTTTTGCTCTATTCGTAATGAAGAAAGCTTGTACTTTTTTTTTGAAACCTGCACCTTCTCTCAATGTTCCCCACCTTGCAAGATGCAGCAGTAATCGTGCAGGTTCTGTTTTGGGAATACAATGCCAGAATCCTGATGCTGGAGAAGCTTTATGTATCAGAATCATAATCTTGTGTACTTAGTTCATGGCATTGTAATACATTTCATGTTTTTGCTTATTCAGAACTCCTTTTGACTCCTTTCCTTAACGCTGTATATAGAATTTCTACATGTTCTGTTGGTAGGTAGAAGTTTCCTGGTAATGTTTAGTACTTGGAAAGTTCTATGAAAGGATTGACATGCCTGATTGAATGTGAGTTAGCATTATGATAATCTGGTGATATTCTGCAGAATTTGCAGGTTGTTTCTTATGATCTCAAGGAAATGTTTCAAATTGTTATTATCCAACAATTTGTTAATAATGACTTCCAAAATCCAAAAACAAACTTCAGACAGGTTTTCAGATTTACAGTCACTCAATACATCAATACTTGATATAATGCCAATTGAATCATGTCTACCAGTACTATGAATTTCTTATAGTATCTGTCCGTACCAGCCAAGATACGATACATAACGGTGTGAAATACTGAAAAATATTGAATCAAATTCGTAAATTAGAAAAAAATCAAATGGTTAAATTGAAAAAGGTTCAAGAACTATTTAAAGGATGAAACTTTGGAGGGGTATATGATTTTGCAGCAAGTAACTGTCTACCAAGAGCTTTTCTCTGTTCTTCTGTTCAAACACATGTTATTAATTCGCTATCTCATTAAATGATTTATTTGAAACAACACGTAAATTATAAATTATTACATGCACTCGACAATTTATCAGTTAAACTGAAAAAGAGAGTTGCTGATTTTTGTTTTTTTTTTTGGTTGCTTGTTACTATTATGCATGGAAGTAGTTATATAGAGAGGTCATAATGCAGTCAAGAAATGGCACAGAATCATCAAACCGCGTCCAAGATGACAGGAAGAAGTTAGTTAAATTATCGTACCCTTCTCACATAGAGCGAGTCCCTTGGAACTCGAAACAACCTATTATCAGTATGGTCTTGTTGTCCTCTCCTCTTCACTTGCCTACTTTCATGCTCTTCTTTCCCTTCATTTCAGTCCATAAGATAACCTTTTAAAACATTAATCAAAACCCAAAAAAACAGATAATCTCGGCAATCTTAACATCAAAAACATAAATCCAAACAAAGGGTGTTGTCAGTTAGATTCAAAAGATAGAAACTTGAGATGGAGAATGAGAGCCATGGAAGTGTGCCAAATGGAGGTAGCCCTGAAAGTCCATGCTTAAAGAGCAGTAACAGCACCAACAACAATAACAAAGAACAAGATCGTTTTCTTCCTATAGCCAACGTTGGCAGAATAATGAAGAAGGTGATCCCAGGAAATGGGAAGATCTCAAAAGATGCAAAAGAGACAGTCCAAGAATGTGTGTCGGAATTCATCAGCTTCGTCACCGGAGAGGCATCTGATAAATGTCAAAGAGAGAAGAGGAAGACCATCAATGGAGATGACATTATCTGGGCCATTACAACTCTTGGTTTTGAAGATTATGTTGCTCCTCTTAAACTCTATCTCAGCAAGTACAGAGAGAATGAAGAGAACATCCCCAAGCAACAAAGAACGGAACAAAGGTTACAACAACAAAACCATCATCATCATCATCATCAACAACAACAACAACAAGAACATGAGCAAAATATATCACCTTACAGTACTGTATATTCTGCTACCAGTCTCATGTCTCAGCCATCTTTTGTTGCCACTGATCCAACTTTTTCTTTAAATTTTTCCCCTAGTACTACCATTCAGAAACAATTGCAGCAACAAGACCAAATTGATTCCGTCAGGCACTGGTAAGAAAAAAGGAACACCAGCCTGCCAGAAAAAGAAAAAAGAAGAAAAATATTAGATATTGCATGTTCTTAATTTTTTTATTCTTCCAGCGATTCTACACAAATATTTTTGAATATATCATATATAGATATATACAAGATATCTTCCATGTAACCATACCTACATATATACTTATTCTTTGTTTTATCCTATATCAGATAGTCGTATTCTGCACAAATGTAAATAACAGGCTCTCAATATACAAGTGAACATGATGATATCATCTTCTGCTTATTCATTGGCACTGATACACTTTTCTTCATTGATTTGATAAAGAAAAAACTACTCATCATCAAAGATTTCTGGGAATTTCGATATACCCTTTTGAACTATTATTCTGAAGTTTCAAAGGGTCTTAATTACTTGCAATCATGTCATAAGAATTCTCCTTTTTTTTTTCTTACTAAGTTGAGCATTAGGATAGATGACTAAATTCATCTTGATCCTTGTTTTCAATTCAAGCATAAAATTTTCTTTTAGTGTGGTTTCTGTAACTTTTTGCTCTAGATCATTGATAGTTAGATTGTAACATATTTGTAAATGTGGAAAATTGTAAATGCCGTCCAATTGCAAGTTTTGGTTATGATGATTGAACAAGAGTGAAGATTATCTTCTGTACAGATCCAAACTTCTTCAGGCCTTATAGTTGATGCTGCAATTGACAATTATCATGTTCATTGTAACCATGGTGGATTGACAGGTTCTTGGAAAATTTTT
>JAOSBP010000204.1:28512339-28524182 GCA_027563825.1 Erythroxylum mucronatum
AGTTTCTGTTCCGTCCCGTCCTGTTCCGTCTCGTCCTGTTCCGTCTCCAGCTACCAGAGACGCTAACCAAACGCAGCTAGGCCAAGGACAGTTGTCTTCTTGAGATCTACCGTTCATGCTGAGTTGTCCAACTTCACGAAAAAGAACAAAATAAAGTTTTGGAGATTGTCCGTCGCGTGTATCGCCCTGAGAGGTAGTACCTCTAGCACATGCGCCAGCTACGAACTGACACATGGGTGGTCCCATAATAATGTACATAACTAGAATCTCTTGAAATTTTAACTTAAAATTTGAATTTCAAAATGGGATGTATTCAATTTCATTTCATTATTAACTGCCCTATTAAACATAGCCTTCACTTACTCACAATCATCTCAAACATTATTGTTTGATTGATTGTGAAAGGATAATAATAATCTAGAAGGAAGCATAAAAGTTGCATTTAAAACTATATATATATACTAGTTTCATTATTCACTTAAACAACAGAGGGTGAGGTCGTACTTATAGAATGGCATAGTACCAACCTTGCTCAGGTAAGAACACAAGAAGGATAAGTGATATACCTATAACCTCGAAGCACTTCTCAACGACCTTCATGACGAGCCTTAGTGGGAAGGTTAACTGAATTCTATGCATGAGGAGGGCATGCAAAATGCTAAGGTAAGGCGAGTGAGATCGGACTTGATGCGAATTTTGGTAGAGTTTCAGACCTTGTAGAGATTGACTCGATTCAGGCTAAGAACTTGACGGACTACGGACTTGACTATGCTCGGATGGATGAATCACGACTAGCGGACTTGTTGTGAGTAGCACTGGATCAGGCCAGTGTGCTATGTGGGCTTTAGATAAAGATCACGAGGATATCTTAGATAATGTGGCGAGAGTTAGAGTTGCAGTGGAACTCATCATCTGAAGATAATGGAGATCTTCGCAGATAAGGATGTTAGTGTTCTTGATAAATGTAAACTTTATCTTTATGTTATCTTGTTATATTCTATCTTATCAGTTAGAGTCCTATTTAGATGGGAGTATCATCCAATTGGTCCACGTGATATGATCTAATAGGAATGGACGTGATCTTAGCATGATCTTAGATAGTTTGGATTTAGTAAGAATCTGAATGTGATTTGGACTCCAAGTTAGATGCCTATATATAGCTCGTTCGAATTTTGCGTTTCGCTATTCAAGTTAAGAGAGTATTCTTTGTATTCTTTTGAGGGAAAGTAATATAAAGGTTAGTTATTGACCATATCTCTCTTGTCTTCTAATTGTCTTTGTTTCTTTATTGTCTCTCCTGTGTTGTTTCTTCGAATGTGCGAGGTAAACACTTCAAAAGATTGGGAAAGGCTAAAGTCTTATTTACATGGATTTAAGTGAGATTGTTGTGCAAAAGGTGTGAGCGAGAAACTTCGGATGAAAGTTCGAGTTCCATTGTGACAATGTGTATCAATAAGGGAGGTGGTGTTCTTGGATTTTAGTGAGAGAGGTTTTGGCTTGAGTGAGTAGTTTAAAATAATTTCCATAATAATTGAATTTTGTCAATATTCAATATATTACCTTTACCTTTAAAAGAGGTCTAACCGTCTAAATATGGAAGAATGTCCATTTTGAGATGTGTCATTCCTCGTTTTTTTTAATTTTTTAAATTACAAAAATTATGTATTTTACCTTTTTATAAATTTAGGTTTGTACTGGTCCAAAATGGAACTCTGTTCCTCGTAAGGAGGATGATAACGTTGGGTTTTGTTAATCTTTTGGGAGATGTTTTGAAACTCGGACCGAACATTAAGTTGGAGGTCTTACTGATCACCGATTTGATTGATTCAACTACCGGTCAAACCGGTGTGACATCATAATTATGCAATAATTATATTTAATTATATATAATATTAAAAATATTAAAAATACAAAATATACTAAAAATAAAAAATAATAAAAAATTTATTGAACTAATGGGACCGGTTCGACCGGTCAATTGACCAGTTTTAACCTATTCTTATTGGTTCCATTGAGAACCGATTTTTAAGAGTAAACCAAATAGAATAGCCGATCGGTTACCGGTTAAACCGGCCGGTCCGGTCCAATTTTTAAAACAGAACTCTTGGTATTTAAGATTTTTGTTTCTTGACCGACACCACAACCAAACCAAGTGGCCGATCCGAAGGCAATATAAGATTCAAGAGCATATTCATTGCAGCAGACAAGAAAGCAAATGTGGAAAATTAAGTCAGAATGAAATAATAAAAAGAAATATTTGCTGATTGACTTTAAAAAAATTATTTGGATCCATTTTTTATTTAAAAAACAAAGTGCTGTTTAATTAATATATACTACTAAGCGAAACAATTTAGAAATTAAAATTAAATTTAAGGAATTAATTAAAAGTAAAAACATATCTATTTTTAGAATAAGAATTTAAATTCAACCATAAGCTTATTCATTGGCAGTGTTACACTTTTCTTCACTGATTTGATAAAGAAAAAACTACTCATCATCAATGATTTCTGGAAATTTTGATATACCCTTTTGAACTATTATTCTGAAGTTTCAAAGGGTCTTAATTACCTGCAATAATGTCATGAGAATTCTTAGTCTCTTTTTTTTTCTTATTAAGTTCACCATTAAGGATAGATGACTAAATTCATCTTGATTCTTGTTTTCAATTCAAGCATAAATTTTCTTTTAGTGTGGTTTCTGTAACTTTTTGCTCTAGATCATTGATAGTTAGATTGTAACATATTTGCAAATGCGGAAAATTGTAAATGCTGTCCAATTGCAAGTTTTGGTTATGATGATTGAACAAGAGTGAGGATTATCTTCTGTACACATCCAAACTTCTTGTGTCTTTATAGTTGATGCTGCAATTGACAATTATCATGTTCATTGTAACCATGGTGGATTGACAGGTTCTTGGAAAATTTTTCTATACAATAACTTTGCATTTCCGTCTTGTGAATCTCTCTAAACTTTCACAAACTCATGAATGGCTACGCCACCAGGAGTCCTGAAACACACCAACAGCTGAGAGATACTCTGTTTACTGATAAGGAAACTACCCTTCCTGATATGGGTAAATTCTCAAATTCATTCTTAGGTTTAGTGATGCAAGAAGAACAACACTGAAGAGGATTAAAGATTGAAGAAAGCAAAAGAAGAGTATTTAATAATCTACATCAGTAGATATAATAACAACAACAACTAATACCAGAAGCGTGAAGAACATGATCGCAACAACAACCATCCATTACAAATCTCACTAATATACGAGATCTGGAGAGAATCAGTACACACAGTCTTACTCCTAATTCTGAGAACATGATCTTATTCTTATCTCAGAATATCACTAAAAAGTAAGAAGCTGATTCTTAAGTACAAAGATCACACACGCGCACACAGACACACCAGGCTGGTGTGTTGATCTACTATTCCCATAAAAAGAAGAAAAGAGTAACAGACCGATCACTACTTCGAAAGGAAGTGAACATCAACGACGTACTTCCATGTAGATCATCAACCATTTGGTTTCTTTGAACGAGAACAACCCAATGCAGCCAGCACCATGCCATTCTTGAGTTCCCCACGTGGCAAGGGGTGGTTGCGGAAGGAACCAGAGGTGGCTGGTCGGACGTTGTTGGGGGCGGGCTCAGTCATTTCTTCACTACTCACTACACAATTACAACCTTTCCCCAAGTGGTAGTTGCCTCTGATACGATCCCACCTCTCGCCCAGTTCACTTATTTATAGGGAAGGACTCTTCTTGAGCTCTTCAGCATGCGCTCTGATCCCTTCGTAGAGAAGGCCAGCAGAGTACTTGGCACAAGATGCCAAACCATGAGCCAGGATTTTTACCCATTTTACCCTATTCTTACTCGGTCCATAAATTTCAACCATTTATTTATACAAGTTTTGCATAGATCTTACATAAATAGATGGCTAAAATTTATAGGACAGAATAAAATGTCTCCCGCCAAATCATATCCATTACAAACGAGAAAACAAATGTGAAATAGTAATAAATTATTTGGACCCATTTTTTAATCACTTTTTCTTTTTAATTAAAAAGCAAAATGATGTTAAATTAATATATACCACTTCTTAAGTTTAAGGAATTAATTAAAAATAAAAAATGATCTATCTTTCACATAAATCATCAATAACTAAAAATCAATTATTCAAAAACTTTATCAATTCGGTCAATTCAACCGTAAAATATAAAATTGTTCAACTTTTCAATTTGGTTTTTATTTTTCGGTTCAATTTAATTTAATAACTATTTTTGTTAAAAACTAATCAATTTATTAATTAATCAGTCAATTTAGTAAATTAATAAATTCTTATAAATTCTTATAAATCAATTAATTTTAATTAACACTTTTTTAATTAAAGTTGTAAAGATAATCTCTTTCGATTATATTTCAAAATTTTTAATTTTATTTAATATTTAATTAAATTTATAACAGTTTAATATTAGTTAAATTTTTTGTCTTATCAATTTAACTTCTAGTACGACTTGACCTAAAGTTATTGAAATAATCAATTATTGGGTGGTGTTCGATTTTTTTTTCTTTCTAAATTTTAGATTTCTAAACTTTCAAGCTCAGGTGCATTGCCGTCACTACGAATGACGCATAGGTGGTGACGTGATGCTTTTGCCTTTTAAAATGAAAAAGTGCTCGTTCTGTGTAATGTAAAAGATTAAAATAAGTTTATTTAAATTAAACAATTATTTTTTAATTTTTATATAATATATGTGATTATTTAAGTTCCACGAATTGATCCTTATCCCTTGGAATCATGTCAGAGGCGACGTACGAGCTCCGACAACGCGTGCTTGATATTTTAACTGCCAGTTGGCACGGAAGTGCGGAACACAAAACCAAAAGCTGATGAATCTCCTCGTGCTTATATGATGAGCTGAAATAAAAAAACCAGAAGGTATCACGTTTGGTTTACGTGTTAACTAACTTAACTTCTAGAAGTCAACAAACATCTAACATCTATAATTATTACGTTAAAATTTTACACCAAATTTAATATAAAAGAAAATATTTTAAAAATCTTTTTATTTTGTATCATTCTAATTATTTTATACCAAATTTTTACACCAATTTTTTTAAAATCATATACCACAATAATTTAGTTATTAACTAAATTAATTTATATTTATACAATAATATATATATATATTTATTTATAAAAATTAAATAAAATCATTATTTTTAATTAATTAATATATACTTTATATTAAATTAATAATATTTAACAAATAATATTTTTATTTTTAAATCAATATTGTGGTTTAAATTTATGTACCTTTTATTTCAAATTTACTTTTTATCCTTAACATATTTTATTAATTATTTATAAGACTTATAAAAATAAATTTAATATTATATTCAATATTAGTGTCATTTTAAATGTATCAATGAGATCTTTATAATGATATATTTTGTGCAAAGTAATATATATTTTAAAATTAATTACTTAGTAAATTATGTAAATAAATCAAATTGTGATAATGATATAAAAGAAATATGTTAAAAAGATAATAGACAAAGTTATCTTTTTACAACTTTTGGTGCATGAATTTGGTGTTTTGGTGCAAAGAAATCACTTCACGGAAGATACCAAATTTCAACACCTAAATGATCCTTGGAGTGATTTCTTCGCACCAAAACAGCAAATTTAGTGTTTTAGTGTGTTAGTTGGAGATGGTTTTATATGCAAAGAAACACCCGCAAATCCAAGTTTTCATATTCTCTAAGCTTGTTTTGACTCTATTTTTACTCTAAAATAATGTCATTTTATATTCAAATGTGCATAAAAAATATCGTTTTAAGACGAAAATAGGGTTTAAACAAGCTTATAGAATCAGAAGATTTCATGCCCAAATTTAATACAAAGACTTTTGAGTTTAAGTTGACAATAGGAGGTAGCTTATTAGTTGTTTTTAGTTTATTGACGAAAAATTGGCTTTTTGACCATCTTAAAAAACTATTGATGTATTTGATGAATGACTTATTGATTAGCTTATTTAACTCCAATAAGTTGATTTCCAAAAGTTCCATAAAAGAAACTTTTGGAGTTAGTTATTTGCCTAATAACAGTATTATCCTCCTCTTTACTCTCTACTTTTGCTTTGTGTGTTTTCAAATTTGACTTTTTTTTATCGTACATTTATGTCGTGAAGTTTGGAAAAATATAGTAAAGGAGTTAATTAAACTTTTTATTCTTTATTTAATTTTATAATATTAGTTTACATTTAACAATACCATAATATTAAGTTTTTGAATATAAAAAATCACATCAAATTAAAATTGTTAGTATATAACTACTATATATCATATCTGCGTCATATTATAATTATATATATATTTAATTTATTAAATAATAAAATTTGTATATATTATATGAAAAATAATAATATGATGTATCTCACTGCATCGTTCATATTAATAGAGACTTTAACGTTATATTATTATTATTATTATCATTATTATTATTATTAGTATTATTATTATAAACTTAATTTTTGTAAAATTAAATATCTATATTTAAATTCTTATAAAAATATAAATGCTAAAAAATATTTTACTTGGCTCGAGTAAGAATTAGTCTAGATGTGAATAACTCGAAAGTACTCTCTTATAATTACAACCTCCTAAAATAGTTCGTAAGAAAAGAAAAAAAAAAAGAGTTGGTTGCCTTTTTCAAAGTGTGGGATTTCGGGATCAAATCGTAGCCGAATTGTTTTTCCTCCTCCGCACCTTCTTGCGCTGTAGTAAACAGCATTTTTGTCCGTTTTGAGCTAGGCCACTCTACCTTGTGTAATATTACACAAGTAAGTAAAGTAGCATCCGAATAGAATATTCCAGAACAGATAATTAAATCAAGTCGAGGTTGGTCTTCATTGCGCACTAGCTCCAATGGATGAGACCTGATGTGATTTTCTGATGGATCTATATGTGCTTGTACTTGTATGATGAGCTCAAATGGTCAAAAACTTTGAACCAATCTGATGGATATACATGTGCTGAGCTTCTAGAAATTAATAATTTTTATGCAAAGTAAGACCCACAGGAAGCTGACATTTGAGTTTAAACGGATAAGTGTAGATCCCATCGATGAATTTTCTAGTCAATAATTGCGGAGC
Source organism: Erythroxylum mucronatum (assembly GCA_027563825.1). Taxonomy (NCBI): domain Eukaryota; kingdom Viridiplantae; phylum Streptophyta; class Magnoliopsida; order Malpighiales; family Erythroxylaceae; genus Erythroxylum; species Erythroxylum mucronatum. Next base: position 28,519,496 of record JAOSBP010000204.1, read on the forward strand.
TGAGTTTCTAGTCAATAACCAATAGATGAACTTAGCTATTTTTATGACAAAGTCTCTAATGAAGGTGATAACGTCCTCCCCAAGTAATCGGATAAAAGATTTTATGAAGGTAATTAACTACTACGATTATTAATCTTAGCCAAATAATTAAATTAAATTAAACAAAATTTATGAAAGGTAAAATTTATGGAGTCTTATTCTGTTCCATAAATCTCAATCACTTATTTATGTGGGTTTCGTGTGGGTCCTGCATAAATAAACGCGAGACCCGTACAAAGAAATGACTGAAATTCATGGAACAGAATAAGATACTATAAAACTAGACAGAAGATCTTTTCTCGTGCTTACGATATAATCCTGATCACGTCCATGTACTTACTTATAGGGAAAGTGTTTTTAATAAAATATTATTTTTAATTTACTTTAACAATTTTTATTATTAAAAACCAACCTATTTATTTCATAGATTTAAATAAACCTATTAATTTATAATTAACATTTTATTCTTTAATTAAATTTTAAATTTTAATAAATAATAATATTTTTAATGTTATTTAATCTTTATTATGTATTAATTTTATGATGATATAATCAACTTAAATTTTTACTCTCGAAATACAATTGATTTACTAACCCTTGAAACAAGTTTATTATTCTTCATAGAGTAATAATAGCAACAATATCCCAACTCAACCTAAAATTAATAGATTCAACCGAGTTAATCAAAATTTTGGACTCTAATTATGGACTAATCTGTCTTTTATCACATATATCGCTTAACTACTTAATTTGTTTTAAGTCTAAAACTCAAAAATTTTATTTTTAAATTTTTTAAAATAAATTTAATCAAAATTAAATTCAAATGTAAACCTTCAATTACGATCGAATTTTAGAGTATAAACTAATTCCCGCAAATAAAGAATTATTAAAACAAGGTTGAAATTAATTTGAAACAGATATTCTGCTCCTACAAAATCTTGGAACAGATTTTGTGTTTGGTCTAAACTCAAACACAAAATCTTGGAACAGATATTCTGCTCCTAAAGTATAAGTACAGGGGATCTAAACCAGAATTCCGGCATGACAACGAATTTAACGTTACCCTCAACTCTTGAGAACTCGTGAGTGATGACGTATGAGTTAAAAAATGTGGCGACGTGATGCTTTTGCCTTTCAAAAAGAAAAAGTGCTTGTTCTGTGTAATGGTAATACTAATACGCAACTTATAAGGTGAAAAGCAAGCAAATCAGATGTGAATGGGAATAGTGATCACCATTTTCTTATCAGTCTTTGAAACAATGCGCGGTGAAAGAGAAAAGATGAGCTCCGATCTGGTCTGATCTGATCTTTGGTACTGAACACAAGACCAAATTTGAAACTCTTTGTGATGTTGAACGAATCTGATGGGACCTACAGTTCTGCTGGTGCTTATATGATGAGTTCAATTGGTCAAAAAAAAAAAAACCAGAAGGAGACAGATTTGATTTACATGTTTTGATACTTCTTCGTCCTCTCCAACCCCAACTTAAAATTGGTAATTACTTTGCTAAGTGAGACCCACAATACTCTGGGATAAGATTCTTTGTTCAGTTTTACGGTTTTTTATTTTGTCCCATAAATTTCAGATATTCATTTATGCGGATTTTACGTTTATTTATGTGGGACTTACGCGAAACTCACATAAATAAATGACTGAGATTCTTGAGACAGAATAAGACATCATAAAATTGGACAGAGGATCTGGAGTCCAATACACTGACATTTGAGTTTAGGTCGGTAAGTCGTTTCAGTTCAAACTTAAATTTTTTATAAAGGGTAATAAATTTTATATTTTTAAAAATTTTCAAGTTAAAAATACACAATAAAAGATATATTTAAATTAATCAAATATTATAAATAACAACAACAAAAAATGCAAGCATCATACGTACATCAAAAAGGATTGGCATATAAAAAATATGAAACAAAATTACAAAAATCTAAATATGATTAAATAAGGGAATTATTCTTAATTGTCAAAAGTTAAAATTTTATTAAAAACAATAATTTTAAATAAAAATGAACTTGATTAAACTAAATTTTTAATAATTCTTATTATTAAAATGATAATTTTAAATAAAAATCAACTAGTTTATTCTAATTTATAAAATTATCAAATTTTAATAATAAGAATTATTTAAAACATTAGCTGAATCACTAAAATTAGTTTCATTTTTTAATCATCATCATTAATACTTAGTTAAATTTTTGTTAGAGTGTGAGATTTAGAAAAGTCCGATATTATAACCTTATTTTTATTTAATAGAAAAATTGTTTATGATAAACTTACGTATAAATTAATCAAATAGTAAAATATGATTTTAAAGGTAAGATATTATTAATGAAAACAATATTTCAATTAGTTATTTTTAACGGATAAAAGAAATACTTTCTAAAATTTTAAAGAATATATAGACTTTTAATATTTTTAAATTACAAAAATGTTGTCTCTTACTTTTTATAATTTTTTATTTATAAATTTAGGTTTCTACCGGTCCAAATTTTAGCTTTTTTCGACTAAAATATAAAGCTTTTTCGAAAACCTCAAATTTTAGCTTTTTTCGACTAAACCAATTTGCGCCAGTTGCGCATATCAAAAGTGACTTTCTTTTCGTTCCAACAAGGTTCCGTAATTTGAGGGTTGAGACTGAAAACAGTGGCTGTCTTTCTGAATTTTGGTGGGTATCAGTGGACTGAAAGATCCGAACTTTGGAGTGGCTTCTTAAGAAGTTCCGGTCAGGTTGGTGTCAAATGTAAAGGAGAAGGTCCCATTACGTGGAGCTGCTTCTTGGCTTGGGATGAGAGCTGTGAGGCAATTCTTTCTCCTTTTGGGTTTTCTAATGGTTTCTGAGTCTTGGTTCTTCGAGTTCTGTGCAGCGGAAATGGTCTCTGATGGTGGGTCTTGGTCTTGGTTGGAATCTGAAGTTCCGGAGGAGTTTTCTGTGTTGGTGTTCTCTGCAATACTTTGGGGTCCGTGGTGGTTGGTGGCCAGGAATTCAATTAATTAATTTTCATAAATTAATTTTTTATTTCACCCATTAGGTGTCATGTTCTCCTCCTCAAGGATTTGTCGGGAGTTAGTTTCCTGCTATTAGTTGTGTAATCGTTTTTCTTTCTCTCCAAATTAAAAAAAAAACAAATTAATAAATTTTTATTTAACAATTTTTAATTTAAATTTTATTTAGGTAAAAACAATTAATTATAATTTTAAATTATTATTAATATCAATTTTATAATATTCTAATATTTGGACTTAAAGTTAAATATTTTATTTTCTTAAATAAAATATTAGATTTTATTTAGATTATGTAATTATGAAGACGTTTCAATTTACCCTCTAAGTTTATACGTAGAATTTCAACAAAATAGTTATCTTTTTAATAGGTAACCATAATATATTTTACTCTATATATTGTTTAGTATACTTTAAATATTATTTAGCATAGATTATTTTATTATAAAATCAAATATAGTTAAAATTAATAAAAATATTTTTATTTTTATATTGCCAAACTGTATACTGTATGAAGCTTTTTTAAAAACCCCTTTTTTTATTTACAGCCAAACAGTCAACTGGCTTTTTAGAAAAGATCTTCTCAGAAAAATTTTACTGACAAAAGCTTTATTGATATAAGCTCATCGAAACATGTACTTATTTTTAAAAACCAAGAGATATTGAAATTTAAGTTTAAAATATTAATTTAAATTAAAAATATTAATGTCAATAATTAAAAATTTTGGTATGAACTCTTCTTAATCAGTAATAGATAAATTGTTTTCCATAAATAATCACCTTTTCTTTTGAATTAAAAAGCAAAATGATGTTAAATTAATATATACCACTTCTATTTCACTAAGTAAAACACTTGAAACAAATTTAAAATTAATTTTAAGGAATTAATTAAAAATAAAAAATGATCTATCTTTCACATAAATCAACAATAACTAAAAATCAATTATTCAAAAACTCAACCAATTCGGTCAATTAAACCATAAAATATAAATTTGTTTAACTTTTTAGTTTGGTTTTTTATTTTTCTATTTCGATTTACTTTAACAATTCTTGTTATTAAAAACTAATCAATTTATTAACTAATCGGTCAATTTGGTAAATTAATAAGTTCTTTTAAACCAAAATAAATCAATTAATTTTATTTAACAAATTTTTTAACTAAAGATGTAAAGATAATCTCTTTCAATTATATTTCAAATTATTTAATTTTATTTAATCTTTAACTAATTTTATGACAATTTAATATCGGTTAAATTTTTAAAACCTTAAACCTTTTGTTTTACCGATTTAACTTCTAGTACGACTTGACTTAAAGTTAACGAACTCTACCGAATTAATCAATTTTTGGGTTATGTTCGATTTTGTTTCTAAATTTGAGATTTTGAGTCAAGTTCTAACTACTCAATTTCGTTAGATCTGGAAATTCAAAATTTTTATATAAAATAAAGATATTTTAAAATAAATTTAGGAGTTGTTTGTTTTTATTTTTGCTGTTGGTATTCTGTCTTTGTTTTTAAATTTGGTAAAAAAACTTGTTTGTTTGAATTATTGGTTTCTATTTTTTATTTTGGTTTCTTCTAATTTTCAAAAATTATGAAAATTATAAAAAATGATTTTTGTTTTCTGATTATTTTT